>CM043012.1:8467848-8627848 GCA_023678885.1 Pogostemon cablin | reverse complement strand
ACCACTTTTAGCCTTATTTCAAGTTTGATTATATTTAGAAATTTATTTACCCACTAATTTCTCCATGAAAATTGAAAATAAATTATAAATTAATTAGTCAATTTGTCATCAAATATTAAAAAATAGATTTAAAAACCTAGTGTTCAATTTAAAAAATAGATTTAAAAAATAGAGTTAAAAACCTTCACATGCAAATGAAATTTTTATATTCATGGTTGGGTGCGAGTTTCAAACTCTAAACCTTTTTGATAGGTCATAACTCTCGTACCGTGTTAAATGATAACTTTATCTAAACGTTTAAATTTATTGAAAGGAGTATCATTTAATAATTAAGTCTAGGAAATGAATTTTATCAAGTAAGGGTGATCAGTTTCTTACAGAACGTAGTAGTCAATTCGGATCTTTCCAGCAGCAGGGTTTCCAATCTTGTTGAAGGCGTCTGGAGAGAGATCAATCTGATTATCTGCACATCCAGGGCAGAGATCCACGATTGGTACAGTGATCGTTTTATCGGATCGACAAGGGTTCGGAACTTGATTCGTGCCTCCGGTGCACCGGATTCTCAAGTTTTTGCCGCATGTTGCTCTATTGTTGAACAATGCACGATTTACCGCTGCCACCATGTTACCCTTATCCTGGAACCCGAAGCATGACGATGCTGAAAAAATAATATACTCAATAGTGATTAGTTTTATGTTTTGATGACATAGTTCTTTTTAATTACATAATAAATAAATATAAAATAAGTTATTAGTAATAGAGGGGTGATAATTTTAAAAATAAAATGTATTGGAAATTATTTGTTTTCGTTTTTTTTAGTGAAGTTTAAGGTGGGAAGAGCGTAACAAAACAAACTATCAGAAATTGTGAATATGAGTAATCTAGGCAAATATTTAAAAGATGTCTAATAATACTGTGAACTTGGGTGCACCCACTTTAAAAAATTTATACAATTATGAACAATAACATACACAATTATGAAAAAAATGTAAACATTTTGTTTGTTAGTTTTTTTAATGAAAAATTAAGTGTAAAAAAATATACCACTATTAAAAAATATGTATACACTATTGAATAAAAAGTTATACACATATAGATGCTAGTTTTTTTAATGAAAATTTGAGTGTGAAAAAAATATATAATTATTAAGAAACATGTATACAAAATAGAATAACATGTATAAAAAAAAAATAAAAAGTTATACATATATGAGTGCACTCTTGCACCCGGGTGCAACGAATATCAACCCATAAAAGATGATATACGAGAGATTAGTTGACTCATTATTAAAGTATGTTAATAATATAAATAAAGAAAAAATTTATTGGTATTTATGTCTACAGTGAATCGTATTATAACACCATAAAATCATAATTTAATACATCATTCATTATGTCTTAGAAAGCATAATTTAACAACTAATAAGTATATTTTATTTATATAATAATCATATACTTCCTCCGTCCCTAGAAAACATAATTTAACAACTAATAAGTATACTTTATTTATATAATAATCATATAATTCCTCCGTCCCACGTTAATGTTTACGTTTTCCATTTTGGGTTGTCCCAAGTTAATGTTTACATTTCCTTTTTTGTCAAGTTGAACCCACACAAAACAATTAATTATTCCATGTATGACCCACACACCACACTAATACAACTACTCACTTTACATTAAATATTATTTTTCTCACACCTCACTATACATTAAAATGTTATATCTCTTAATCTTTATGCAAAAAGCAAACGTCAACGTTAATGCGAGACTGATGGAGTATACTTTAACACGTCTTACAAACCGTTTCACTCAAACACTGTCTCACAATAAACTTTGTCTTATTGATAATCTATTAAGATAAATGAACCATTTTTTTTATTAAAGATGTGCTACAATTTATACTTCTCATAAATAAAATTCATGAGATGATCTCATGTAAAACATGTTTTATATTGAATACGAAAGGAGGGTCGACTTACGGACTAAAGGTGGCCCGTAGAAGGTAGCGGTTCCGGCAATGGCGTACGCTGTGGATATGAAGTAGGAAGCCATAACCAGCGCTATCATAACTCGCTCAATCGCCATTGATAATTAATCGATTGATTCTTCGTTAAATATAATTAGTTTTCTTAATTTGCATGCTATTGCTCTGTAATTTGGACGTGATGAAGCTTATATAAGTATTCACGATGGCGCCAAAAGTCTTCACACCTACCTTAAATAATAATTTAATTACTACTATTTTAAAGAACCATGCAAATATCAGGTTAATTTAGTGTCCACGTACTCTTAAAGTCAAATACGTATTTAATTGTTATAGACCTAGCTAACATAGAGTTTGTTTACAGTTTATTAAAACAAATAGAAAAGGAATCGATTTACGCGTATAGAATCTGAGCCAATTGATAGACCTAGCTAACATAGAGTTTGTTTACAGTTTATTAAATTAAGTCGGATTTTATTTTCCATGTTTAACAATCATGAATGACTTGGTGGGAATCGAGTTTATGTGAAATATATTTTTTTTTTGTAAAATTGCTCGTTAGTATATAAATAAATAGTTATTCTTTGAGGAGTAATATTTTTTATAATTTTATTTACAAGAGTAATAGTCTATCTCTTTAAAGAGTAATTTTTCATATACTAAAAAGTAATCCATAAATCAGGGTTTACAATAAGTTGAAGAATAACTTTTTTATAATTAGAAGAGTAAGAATTTTATATTTCTAAAAAGTAATTTTTCATATACTAAAGAATAATAATTGAAAATAGGGTTCACATGTGAACCTAGTTTACACAAGTGTTTGCGAAAGATCTTTGTTTTTTATTGGAATTAATAGTGTTGTTACATTTACTGTTTGTACGGAAATTAAAGAATGAGTTAAATTAACTTTTAACCTGTAACTAAGACAAATTTTGATTTCTATCCCAAAAAAGATAAAATAGTTCAATTTTGTGACATAACTCACGGATTTGTTTGATTTTTTTATCAATTTTCGCCGTTAAACGCTAATTTCACCGGAAAGTCCCACATGCGCCACACATGAGGCTTCAATTTGGGGCTTTTCGGCGAAATTAGCATTTTTCGGTGAGAATTGGTCAAAAATCAAATAAATCCGTGACTTATGGGACAAAATTGAAACATTTATCTTTTTTGGATAGAAATCGAATTTTACCTTAGTCACGGGGTAAAAAGTGAATTTAACTCCTACAATTTTGTAGATTCTCGTATTTTCATGTTTGTAAGCATTTATATAATGTAAAAACATGCTACATATATATATATATATTAATGTTTCGTTATTATTTTGACCATTATAATTTCATAAGAATATATACTCTTTTTGGGTTGTTTTTGGATTTTGTAGAAAAATCCTTGCTCCTTTACAATTATATAGATTTTCGTATTTCCATATTTCTAAGCATTTATATAATGTGAAAACATTCTACCCACCTATATTTCCATATTTCATTACTATTTTGGCCATTATGATGACATAAAAATATTTTTTTTAGGCAATTTTTGGATTTCGTAGAAAAATATATCCTTAGGCCTTTACAATTTTGTAGATTCTCATATTCATGATTACAAGCATTTATATGATGTGAAAACTCGCTACCCACATATATTACAATATTTCATTACTAATTTGACTATTATAATGGCATAAAAATACTCTTTTTGAAATTTTTTTGATTTCGAAGAAAAATACTAATTGCCCCGTAATTACTAAGAAAAAATTCGATTTTAATCCTAAAAAAGATAAATAGTTCAATTTTTTCCCATAATTCATGGACTCATTTAATTTTTAATCAATTTTCGTCAGAAAACACTAATTTCACCGGAAAGCCCCACGTGCGCCACACGTGAGACTTCAATTTTGGGGCTTTCCGGAAAAATTAGCGTTTTGGGGCGAAAATTGGACAAAAATTGAACAAATTTATGATTTTTTTGACAAAATTGAATTATTTATTTTTTTTTGGATAGAAATTGAATTTTGCCTTAGTTATGAGGCAAAAAATGAATTTAACTCTTAAAGAATATAGTATTGCACGTAATGAATTAATAGATATAATATTTTAATGTGTAGTGTGGTTGTATTATTATTGTGTGTGGGTCTCATATAGATAAATTAATAATTTTGTATGTGTCCTTATAAAAAAAAATGTAATAATAATTGTGGGACGTGTAATTAATAAAATATAACAATATTTATTGGACGGGAGTGTTATGTATGTTAGTTCAGGTGACCATTCTAAAATTAAATTATTTTTCAAGGTGGTATTTGGGGGGAAAGATAATGGGGGAGTTTTACTAAGCAATTGATTTTCATTTATTGCATATTAATCGTATCCAATATTGAGATTCATGAATCCCCCACTATCGTAGATGTTTGAATTTTGACTCAAAACACTGTTCATTGCACGCAATTTTGTTCCCATCATTTATAAATAATGCTTAAATAACCTTAAGCCATCTAATTTTTTTTTTGCATACTAAGTTATAAGGTCATTGTAAATTATTGTTGATTACGTATTATAGTCATGGATATCGATTATTAGTTTGATCATAGGCTATGGAATTCTTTCACTTCATAAATGACGACTATCCATATTCCATGGCTACCCTAAGATTAATTAGCTAATAGATTAAAGAAATTAAATGGATAAACGGATTAAGCTGGCCATTCGCAAGTCGTTATTAAAGTTATTCTTTGTTGATTAAATATCAAGACCTCTGACTTGGACTTTTTGGAGCGTGGGAGTATTAATTTTTGTTATACTCGTTCATGTGAGTACGGTGTGTAAACAAACACAGCATTTAGCAAACGGCTAGCAACTCAACTCGTTAAGTGTTAGTACCTATTCATATGTTTAGTTAATATAAATTAATGGACAATATTTTTAAGTTCATTTTTATAAACAAACCGAATTTGAACATCATATAGCTTGTTTGTTAATAGCTCATAAATAAACTCATATAATGTATAATGTGTTCTTGAACAAGCTCGTTAAGAGTATATATTATTTTAATAATTAAATATTATATTAATATACTGATAAAATTTTAAAGTGATTATATATATCATTTTAAATTTTATTATTATTTATTATTGACTTGTTTGTTTATTTAATATTTATGAATAATATTATCTATCCTTGAATTATTGTTTACGAAGAAATGTTTGCAAATATATTATCAAACGCGCTCGTCAACACGCGCATTCGCGAATGTAAACGAGGCTTAACAAATTAACAGCCTCAGGCTCGGTATTTTAATTTATTTTTTGTTGATGAGTTCAAATTCGGAATTAAATTTTATTATTTCTTAATAAATGAAACTCAAACTTCCCAAAACTCGAGTTGACTCGATTCGGTTACACCCTATATGTATGTGACGATGAATCAAAATTATAATTATATTATCCCTTCTAAATTTAAATAATCCCCCCATCCCGCGTTAATGTTTACATTTTTCATTATGGTTTGTTCCAAGTTAAGGTATACATTTCCTTTTTTTTTAAGTAAGACCCACACAAAATGCGTGGTTGGTAAACAAGGATCGATTTTTTAGAAAGGTACGGAATGTATCGTTAAATATTCAATATGATTCCACAAGATCCAGTTTCGTTCAAGTAATGGATTCTAGCCAACTAAAGGATCTTCTGATCATTCCAGAGATCATTTGGATTCCATTAGTAATGAGGATTCGGAATATCACACATTGATCAATCAAAGAGAGATTCAACCACAAAAAGAAAGATAGATTCTTTGGGATCCTTCATTTCTTCAAACGGAAAGAAAAGAGATAGAATCAGATTGATTCCCGAAATGCCATTCTGGATATTCCTCAATGCCCGGACTATTCACGAAACATGAGAATCATTTGCTTCCAGAAGAAATCTAAGAATTTATTGGGAATCCTATAAGATCGGTTCATTCTTTTTTCTCTGATAGATGGTCAGAACTTCATCTGGGTTTGAATTCTATTGAGAGGTCCACTAGAGATCCGTAATTGTTGAAGAAACAACAAGATCTTTCTTTTGTCCCTCCCAGACAATCGAAAAATAAAGAACTGGTTAATATATTCAAGATAATTACGTATTTACAAAATGCTGTCTCAATTTATCCTATTTCATCAAATCCAGGGTGTGATAGGGTTCTGAAGGATGAACTGGATATGGACAGTTCCAATAAAATTTCATTCTTGAACAAAAATTTATTTTTTTGATTTATCTCATCTATTCCATGGCCGGAACAGGAGAGGATACACGTCACACCACGATTTTGAATAAGAAGAGAGATTTCAAGAAATAGCAGATCTATTCACTCTATCAATTACCGGGCTGGATCTGGTGTATCATAAGAGATTTTTCTTTTCTATTGATTCCTACGGATCAGATCAAAAATAATTCTTGAATGAGGTCAGAGATGAATCGAAAAAGAAATCTTTATTGGTTCTACCTCCTATTTTTTATGAAGAGAATGAATCTTTTTCTCGAAGGATAAAGAAAAAGGGTCCGGATCTCCTGCGTGAATGAATTGGAAGATCCAAAACAAAAAAATGGTATTTGCTAGCAAAAACATAATGGAGGCAGTCAATCAATATAGATTGATCCAAAATCTGATTCAAATCCAATATAGTACCTATGGTTACATAAGAAATATATTGAATTGATTCTTTTTAATGAATCGATTCGATCAGAACTTCGAATATGGAATTCAAATGGATCAAATAGAAAAGGATACTATGAATCATAGAACTATAATGAAATATATGATCAACCAACATTTATCAACTTTTAAAAAGAGTCAGAAGAAACGGTTCGATCCTCTTATCTTAATTTCTCGAACTGAGAGATCCATGAATCGGGCTCCTGATGCATATAGATATAAATGGTTCAATGGGAGCAAGAATTTCCAGGAACATTTGGAACATTTTGTTTGTAGGGCTTAGGAGGACCTCGTTGGGTGGCCCCATGTACTGATGCGCGGGTCTCTCCATCTGTTGGCAATTCGAGCTTTTGTTGGCGCGGAAGGCTCTAGCTTTTCTCGACTTTCGCATTCTCGGCCAGATGGGGTTGCACCACTTCGCAGGGTTTCCACCGATGACATCCCCACCCAGCTGCGGGAAGGTGATGTTGAGGTGGCGGCTTTCCACTTTCCTTGTCAGGGGCCCGTTTCGCTGTGGCGCAGCCCGGATTCTTGGCGAGTCGCCCTCTTGAGAGGTTGATTGCGGCCAACCTGGCCATGCTGGGGATAGGCGTTCGATTTCCATTGCCTTATTTGGTTTGTCATTTGCTGAGTTATTGAGGGATAGCCCCCATGCAACTGAAACCATCTGTTTGGGCCAACATGTTAGGGTTACTCGTTCTTCTCCATGACAAAGGTTGTTTCTCTCCCACTGTGGAGGATGTTAACTACGTTCTGTGCTGCGTGCGTGACCGCGAAGCATCAGTCTACTATTATTTGGGGGTGCATCAATGGATGCGGTCCCTATTCATGGGCAGTGACGTAGGTCACCAGCAGACTTGGCAATAGGAATAGTTTTAGGTTATGGGATATGAAGGCCGAGACCATCGTGGCCGCATTGTTCCCGAACCTCGTGCTTTCAATTTCCCTCCACTGAGTAAGTTGATATTACAGTTGTTGTCTAGTCCCCTGATATCATTTTTCGGCCATTAATGTTTTGATTTTTGGGCAGGTCAGTCTCGCCCTAAGTTGGAAGAGCTTTCCTTCATCTTTTGCTGTGCTTTTGCTGTCGTTGAAGGAATGAGGCTCCCCATCAACGTTCTTGACTTACTCTGGGTTCAGAAACTCCAGGACGCCGGGTTGATGCCCCAATTAGGTTTAAATGCCATGGTAGATTTTGAAGGGTGTGTTAATACCAATTTTACCGCCTAGGATGCGGCCTTTAACGAGTACTTTCTTGTGCAGGCTGAGAGGGTGGTAAGAGTTGAGAGCGAGGAGGATGATGGTGCAACCTCCCCCTATGAAGGCTTTGAGCGCTCTCCTCTTGTTGGGCAGCCACATGGGTGAGATCCTTCCTTAGTAGGACCCGACGAGTTCCTTGGAGGAGGCCTTTCGACAAGAACTATCCTAGAAGGGGCTGAGTGGAGGGCTCCGACGGACGCAGCCTCACGTACGGAAGAGATGACGGGTGGTTCCGGGCGAGAGGATCATGGTAAGCAGCTGATGGAGGATGATCCTCTGGCTGTAGGTCCATCGGGGGTAGATCCTGCTATATGCCTGGGTCTCGAGGGGTTCCCACTTGTTCCGTCTGGATTTTAGGATGTTATAGCTTACGGCGCATTGCCCAGTTCTGTTCCTCCTCCTCCTCGATCAGATTATGTCCCCCGCGAGGGGTTGTTTTCTTCGGGTAATCCATTAGGTTAGGCCGGCCTGTTTCAGCTTCGGCCTGTTCAGGATCTTCATTTTTTGATGGAGGCTAATCTGGGTCTCGCGGCGGCCATGTTTGTCCCAGTTCGTTCGTGGAGTCCGGCTCTCTCCCAGTTGCTGCAAGGACTTGGCTCTCAGGAGGTTGGTCAGACTGCCCTCACTAGCATGGGTCATGCTTTGACTTTTCTTAGTCACCATTTGCTTCTGGGGAGGTCGGACTAGGCGGCTCAAGCTTCTTCTTCTTTGGCTGCTACTCAACCTCTTCCCAGTCGCCTGTTAGTCGCCGATCAGCTGATTGGGAATGCCAATTTTCGAGCTGAGGCTTATCAGGAGAGGGCCAGGGTGGCTGAGCTTCGAGCGAGGGAATTGGAGGCTAGCCAATATCTGCCTTTTTTTGAGCTGGAACGTGAGCGAGAGAGAATTGCTCGCTTGGAGGCTGAATTGGCTTGGCTTCGGAGCCATCGGAATGATTCCGGGACAGGTCCAAGCAATGCGAGTGACCCGGGAAATGACTGATTTAGGACCTAAGGGACTTCCATATTTTGTATCTAGTCCTTGAATGAAACTTTTTGTCTCAAACTTTTAATATGAATGTACTTTTGTTTTATTATTTATTAGGAGGCTTTAAAGTGTGTTTTGGCCTCTTTTCCACCCAAAAATTGACCATACTGATTATTACATATAATTTTTTAGGCGTAGAACTTCTTGAGGTTCTGTCCATTCCATGGATGCTTCATTATCTCTTCATCCGTATGGAGAGTTGGTATGCTCTGTTTACCAGACTCCTCTTTATTATAAATGGGTCGCCCCAATTGTTTCCGAAGACGCCTTGATGTGGTTGCAATACTCGCCTTAGAATGAGATCTCCTTCGTTGAAGATTCTTGGACTAACTTTCTAGTTATTGTACATTCTCAATCTGTTTTTGTATGCGGCATTCCGTATGTCACCTTCCAATCTTATTTCTTCTGCGAAGTCTAGACGTATTTGCCGAGCTTCTTCGCTAGTGTTTAGGTTGTTTTGGCTTACACAAAATGTTGGGACTTCAATTTCTGCGAGAAAGGGGTTTTTCCAGTGGAAGAACGTGAGGTGGTTCGATATGCCTATAGAACACTGGGGAGGAATTCAGCCATGCATCTTTCAAGTCTGTCTAAACGGGCTTTCAGAGTGTGCTTAATGACCTTATTCACCGCCTCGACTTGACCGTTGGATTGCGGATGGTAGGGGGTAGAGAATAACTTTTTATCTGTAAATCGTCATATAATTCCTATAAGCTGGCTCCCTTGAATTGTTTCCTATTATCGGTGAAAATGGCTTGTGGGATTCCAAATCGGCATACTATGCTGATCTAAATGAAATGGATCATCCTTGCTTCGGTTATGGTGACCAAAGCCTCCGCTTCTACCCATTTGGAGAAATAGTCCACGGCTACGACGGCGTACTTTACTCCATCTTTCTCTGGGGGAAAGGGCCCATTAAGGTCAATTCCCCATTTAGAGAAGGGCCATGGACTGGTGAAAGTGACCAGTTCTATGGAGGGGCTCCTTATGATCGGCGCGTATCGCTGACACTGAGTGCACCTCTTTGCGAACTCCACTGCATCTTCTCTTAATGAAGGCCAATTGTATCCTTGCCTGAGTAGATTGTATGCCAAAGCTTGCCCTCCTGAATGGTTTCCACATACTCTTTCGTGTATTTCTACTAACACCCTTTCAGCCTCTTTGTCATCGAGGCATCTCAACAATGGGGTCGAATACCCCCGCTTATATAATACATCATTTATTAAGGTGTATCAGGCCAAACGAATCTTTGACTGGCGATCCTAAATCTTATCTCTGGGCAGCTTGCCAGTCGAAAGAAAATGCCGGAGAGGTGTCATCCATGATTCCGCACGGTCGACCTGCGCTATTGATTCCGTGTTGGGATTATTCTGTTTGACCACGTGGATATTTCCGAGTTGTTCGGCATTCTCGAAAGTCGCCAATCGAGCCAAGACATCAGCTTACATATTTTGAAGCATGTAAGACCCACTTTCGGTATTCCACCATTTGTTGATCCCGAGCTACATATTCCCCTTTTATCTGGTTAACCATTAGCTGGGAATCACTGTAGATGATTAGTCACTCAGCGCCGATCGATAACGCCATTCTGAGTCCAGCCAATAACGCTTCGTATTCCGCTTCGTCGTTAGTGGCTATAAAACTGAATCGTATGGCAGTGTTGACTGTGGTGCCTGTCGGGGCAGATAAAACTATCCTTGCGCCTGATGCGTGGACCGTGGTCGAACCGTCCATGAATATTTTCCACGACTTTTGGATGGTTTGCTCAGGATTAGTGAGGTTTGTCAATTCTATGATGAAGTCTGCAAGGGCCTGCCCTTTGATTGAGTTTCTTGGGTCATATTTGAAGTCGAATTATCCCAATTTCACTGAACATTTTAAAAGTCGCCCGGTCGAGTCGGTGCGTGATAAGATTTGCCTTAAGGGAAAAGCAGTTAATACTTCAATGTTGTGTGTGAGGAAGTGTGGTCATAGTTTTCGAGCGCTCATTACCAAAGTGTATGCAAGCTTCTCGACCATCGGGTATCTCAGCTCAGCTTTGTGCAGCATCTGGCTGACGTACTAGACGGGTTTTTTAATTTTTCCTTCGTTTCTGACTAGTATTCCGCTGATGGCTGTGTCTGAAGCTGCTATGTAGAGGTTGAGAATTTCTCCTGGTAATGGTTTGGAGAGGGTCTTGGTACTCGATAGATGTTTCTTTAATGCTTCGAATTCCGTTTGGGCAATCGGGTTTAATTCGAATTTTCCTTTCGGATGATGTCGAAAAAAAGCTTGCATTTATCAGCCGCTCGGACGACGAACCTGCTCAGGGATGCGACCCGTCGGGTCAACTTTCGTACTTCTCTGATATGTTTCGGGGGTCTTATGTCCATGATGGCCTTGATTTTTTTGGGGTTAGCATTGATTCCTCGTTTGCTTACTAAGAAGTCAATGAACTTTCCAGAATTTACCACGAACGTGCGCTTCTTTGGGTTCAACTTCATGAGATATTCTTTGAGAATGTGGAAAGCTTGCTGTAAGTGTTCCACATGATCTTCCTTATCTTGGCTTTTGACGAGCATATCATCGATGTAGACCTCTATTGTCTTTCAAATTTCCTCTTTGAACATCTTTTTTACTAGGCATTGCTAAGTTGTCCCGGCGTTCTTGAGCCCGAATGGCATCATCACAAATGCAAGTAGGTTTCGTTTGGTTTAAAAAGCAGTTTTTTCTACATCGCTTGGGTACATTAGGATGTGGTTATACCCGAAGTATCCATCCATGAAGCTCATAAGTTCATGCCCAGTGGTGGCATCCACCATCTGGTTGATGTGAGGTAGATGGAAACTGTCTTTGGGGCACTCCTTGTTGAGATCAGTAAAGTTTATGTATAGCCGCCAGGATTTATTTGCCTTTGAACTTGGACCGGGTTAGCTATTCATGACGAGAACAGGGCTTCTCGAACCAAATGGTTGGCTAGCAATTATCTGGCTTCGCATTCCACGACCTCGTATTTTTCCCGGCTAAGCTTTCTTTTCTTTTGTTCGATCTGCCGAAATTGAGGGTCCACATTCAATCGATGGCATGCATGCTTAGGATCAATGCCTTGCATGTCGGAGGGCTTCTAGGCGAAGACATCAAGGTTGTCCCTCAGAAAGTTGACTGATGTGGAACGGTGTGGCTCTTTCTATTCGAATCCAATGCTTATCTCTATTTCGGGGTTGTTAGGATCCAGACTAATTTTCATTATTTCCTCTGATGGTCAGGCTTCCTTTTTTCAAGTTTTAGGCCTCGGATCTTCCTCGGCTTTTGTGGGAAGTTCTTCCTTCATAATTTTTTTGGTTCCTGATTTTTCGGCTGTAGCCTCCTGATGAGAGTGAAAATAAGCGTGTTATAGCGTCCAATCTAACACTTTTTTTATGAAAATTATTATCATATATTAGTACAAGTATCTTATATTCAATTTATATGAGAAAAAGGTGCACTTGAGGTGTTTTATTGTATTTTTGGAGGAAAAATGATCAAAAGTGAAAAGTTGGAGAAAATGTGCAACTTGTGTATGAATGCAGAAAAACGCACGTCCAAATTGTGTAATTTTTCTATGTTTATGTAGAGCACTTAATTAAAAGTATGATACATGATTGAAAAGCCATAGAAGAAAGGATCATTTTGGCGTAAAGAACACTTCAATAGGAATCCAAATGAGAAAGTTATGATCAAAATGGTGACGTCGCGCAAGTTGTGATGAATAGAACGACTATGGCACTTTTCATTACTTGTTACACATTCAATAGTTGGAGTTTATGTGAGTTATTTATATTTATAGAAATCCAAGGAAGAGAGGATTGCGTAAGCGCAATAATCACTCAAATCAGAGCTCAGATGTGGAAGTTATACACGAAACGATTTGACTGCGCAAGCTTGACCGCCCTAATCTGGTCAAGCCCATGGTCAAACCAAATTCCTGAACAGCTCAAGATCTGTATTTTTACACCCCAAGTGCGTGTAATTTCGTGTTTTTCAAGAAAAAGTCTATCCAAGGTCCATAAGGAGAGCTTACAAGTATAAAAGGGGATGTAGATCACACCAAGAAAGAGATACAACACAACACAATCATCCTACACCCCATAAGGGGGGATCACCCCCCAACCATTATCCACATCCTTTCCTCCATCCATCCATCACTTTGAAGATTCGTCTGTCGAACCAAAAGGAGAACCAAGAGGAGGATTCAAGATGGAGAAGGACGCGATGACGCCCACACCTAGGTTTTATTCGTTTCCTAATATATCTTGTATTTTTCAGACATATGGGTAAGATCTATCCAACTTCCATGATCATTCTTCGCAACATCATGAGTTAGAACCGTTTTGGTAGATCTAGGGTTTATGAAGGTTTTATGAATTAATTAAACTCTCTTTTGTGTCCTCTGTACAACATTACTTGTGAATTTATTTTATATATGATTATGCTTTCTTAATCCATATTCACGGTCGTTTTGTGCATCTTTAATTGGTATATAGAGTCTGAATATATATCTTGATTGTAGATTGAACACGTTCACCGCTGAACAGGATTTCATGTTATGATTCTAAGTGAGGGGACTCCGAAACTTCATTAGAACTATCATATATGAATGTTATTAATTAAATTGAATTCGGATTAATAAGTAGGATAAAGAGGGTAATTTTATATTACCTATAAACGGAGATAATATTGGGTTAGATTCCAGACGTGGAAAATAATTGATACTGATAGTACCTAGAAAGGGTTAAAATTACGTCTCTTGCCCCAATGTTATTCACACGTGTTACACGCATATTTACTTGTGTATATAGAGGAGATTTGCATGGTTTAGTAATGCGTCTGTAGTCCACAAGGCAGAGTCGACCTGCACTTGAGAGGGAAATTATGTAGTAAAATTGGCTTACCCTAGAGCTACCTATTCTCCTACTTGATATACTTTTGTATTCTTCTAATGTTATTTAATTTTAGTATTTTAGTTGATAATTAATTCCACAACTCTTATTGTCTTTCGTCTTAATTAATTTAGTAAATAATTAAATTGATAATACGCCGTCCTTTAGGTTCGATATTTAACTTGGTCGCTTGTGCAACTGATATCCTTTATACATGGGGATTAATTTTGCGTGCAAAGAAAACATGCATCAAGTTTCTGGTGCGGTTGCTGGGGACGATTGTTATTATTGATTTTTTTATTTCTAGTTGATAAAGACTTCTATTTGTGAATATTTATTTCTATCTAACTTTGAATTTTTCTGAGGTACTTGTGCACTAGGAAAAGAAGAGGAAGGAAAGAAAAGAATAACACATAGTGTTAAACATGGCCAGAGCAAGGCAGAATTCGGATAATGTTGCCATACGTGAAATTTTCACGAACTATGAGATTAGTAACATGGGATTGATAGGAGCAAGAAGGGAAGATGATGTTTTTGAGATATATCCCGCTCTAATCAATATAGTAGAGAAGAATTCCTTTTCTGGAGGTTGTTTTGAAGATCCATATCAGCATCTTAGAAGATTTCTTGATTATGCAAACACTCAAAAGGGTGTTGGAGCTCATGACAATGATAGGCGGATCGCCCTATTCAAGTTCTCTTTGATTGATAGGGCAGAAGCTTGGTATGAGACTGTTAATGCAGCAGAATGCACTACATGAGACCACCTACAGCAGAAGATCTTGGAGAGATACATGCCACCTTCAAGGATCTTAAGAATAAAGCAAGAGATCACCCAATTTGTTATGAATCAGGGTGAGAAATTCCATGAGGCGTGAAACAGGTTTAAAGACATGCTCAGACGGTGCCCACAACATGGGATGCCTAAGGCTGAATACATAAGCATCTTCTACTATGGATTGTATTGTGAGTCACGAATTCTTATTGATACATCATTAAGAGGAACGCTGTTATCAAAGACAACACTTGAAGCAGAAAAGTTGTTCGAAGATATCTCTATGAATTCGCGTGACTGACATACGAAAAGAGTTAAAGGAACTTATAAAGTGGGTAAAGTGGCTCAGGTTGAACATCAAGTGGTAAAGTCAAATAGGGATGATGAGATTGTCTCTAATCTAGCTAATATCAACAAGCTACTAGAGTTCCAGCAAAAGCATATTACAGAGTTGACACAAAGGGGGGACTAGTATCCAACAGCAAGAAGTGAAGAGTGTTGAAGATACATTCAATTGATACATGGCAAGGAATGATGCAAGGGTTGAAAGCATCGAGGCTAATATGAATGCTAAGCATTCAGATTTATCTAAGCAGTTAAGGACCTTACTTTGATGATGGGGCAGATGGCCGGGAACGTAAATCAATTGACATAAATGTTGGAGAAAGGAATATTCCTGTCTCAAGGTATAATGAACCTAAAAGAATGCAAAGCCATCACATTGAGGTCTAGAGCACAGTATGATGGACCAATGATGCCAATAACAGATTCTAGAGCTTAAGGAGCTCGATTTGACTATGGTTCGACCAAAACATCAGGTCGAACCATATCATCTAAGTAGAACCAAGCACCTGGGCATACTCCGAAGCTTTCTGATGGTCAGTTCGACCACGATAGTTCTGGTTTGACCAAACCCCTTGGTCGAACCACGGTCGAACCAGCTTGTACTAGAGACACTGAATTTTCTGAAAACCGATTCTACCACGATAGCTCTGGTTCGACTAAACCCTTTGGTCGAACTACGGTCGAACCAGCCTGTACTGGTGAGTTTGAACTTTCTGATGGTCGGTTCGACCATTATGAACCTAGTTCGACCAACACTCAAGGTCAAACCGAGGTCGAACCATCCTGTACTGGTGAGTTTGAACTTTCTGATGGTCGGTTCGACCATTATAAACCTGGTTCGACCAATACTCAAGGTCGAACCATCCTATCGAGCACCATTTTTCGCACAAAATGCTACCCCTGTTGTTAATGATACTCCAATGCCATCCCAAGGGCAGAATACTGAGTTTATAGTGGAAAAGAAGTGGGAACGAGCAAAGAGGTTGAGAGCCGAGAAGCTTAAACTGCAGATGGACAATGAAGATGTGGTTTTCTCTCTTGATCAAGCAATGAAGACGCCCATGGAGGTTTAATCATTCGAGAGCATAGATTTTATTTCTAATTTGTTTAATCTTGATTTTAATAGGACTGATGAATCTGAATTTAAGTGGAAGATTGACAAGGAGATGTCTAGACAGCCATGGGAGGAAGATAATTTCAAGGATCATATTTTTGTAACTAAAAAATGAGAGGTGTTGAGTATAGACAAGAAGGAAAGAAAGTACTTGAAGGTGAGGATGCGAGAAGAGCGCCATCTGATCTAGTAGTTCGAAAAGCGGTATTCCGTCGTGACTCTCCGACGTTAAACATGAGCGCCCGTTGGGGGCTTACCCTTCTATTTTATTTCTTTATTATTTCTTTTGTATGAGTGAGGAGTTATTATATTTAAGGTGCTCACGTTTGGGCAATTACATCTCTTTTCAAATCTAGTTTCGACTTACGTTTTTACTAAGTTTGGGGGTGTGATGTACTTACCTTGTCTTTTGAGGACCAAGGGTATAATTTTTTCTTTTGTTGGTTATTTGTTTGTTAGGTGGTTGATTTTTTGCGGCGTATTAATATTTTAACCGGTGTTGGTATGTCAATTTTTTTGCAACTTACCTAATGTTTAGTGTGTTATGTTGGTGTGTCTAGTGTGTGGAGTTGATTAGATAGTCAATCGAGTCTTTCTTATAGTTTTCCTATATTATTATTTATGAATCTTATGATGATAAGGTATGTTGAGCATTGATGATAAAAACAGGTAAACTGAGGCTTTGACCTGACTGAGTTGAACAACTCGAGGAGCTCGCGCATACGTTGAAAGATAAATCAGGTTCTCTCGTTTTCTTATTCTTATTTTTATGTGTTCTTTTTATTCATAAGAGTGAAGGATTGAGTTTTTGGTTTTGGTGATCCACATGAGCTTTTATTTTTTAATTGTACTTGAAATTCATATGCTTTTGAAATTGATAAAGGAAGTGTACTTGAATTATATTTTGGAATGAAATTATATGTGTACTTGTAGGATGCTGGTTATCATGAAAAATGCTCTATTACTTGTTAAATACCCATGTGAAATTTTGAGCCTTATTCATGTACATAATCATATGATATTTCTTTTCTGGTGAGTATCGTTCTTGTGTGTGTATTCTAGAACTTGCCACTTGTCTTACTTGAAACTACATGTGTGTTAGTTGATGGGAGATGATTTTAGGTCATCCTTGAATTTATAAGTCACTTAGCCAAATAATTCCCTACCGAATGATGTTTATCCATAGTTAGCCCCGTTGAGCCTAAAAACCTCATTTTTTGGCAGCCTACGCGAAATAACCACTTTGAGCATCTACATTTTTTTAGCCTTAATGTTCTATGACAAGAATTAATGATTTTTCAAAGTGTTTTGATTTTGATAACAATTTGGGAAGGTGAAATTGGTGTTGAAACAGTGATTGAACTTGAAAGTGCATTTAAGGAGAATTGTGGAGTAGTGTTTAAATCTAGTACTTCATTAAATCAAACACCCTAGGCTAGTACTTAAATCTAGTACCCTATGGAGGATGCGTGATGTAGTGCCTGAAACTGGTACCTTGAGAGAAAAAGGAGAGAAGGAAAAAAAAAAGAAAGAGAAGGAAAAAATATTGTCATGGGAAGAAAAAAAAAGAAAAAAGTTGAAGAGTTAAGGAGGATGTTGCACTTAATTGAAGTGAGTAAGAAGAATGAAAGATCATGATAGAGTGCACGCTTGATTGATCTGAGTTTTGAGTCACTTATCCATGTATTTCGTACCTTAACCAATGAGCCAACATTACATCCAAAAGAAAAGTTCTTTTTTGATCCCATTGTCAAATCATACTTTTAGTGGTGGAGAGTTTGGGACATTTGTCAATCTTATCGTTACGTATGCACTTGAATTGAATCTGAGAGTCAACACCATAATGCATAAGTGCACATCTTTTAAACTTGAGTGCGAAAGATATATACTTCCCGTGAGAGCATGTGAATGGAGCATTTGAATTGGTGGTGATTGTCTTAACTTGTATGCTATGAATTGATTATTGCATGTAATGAGAGTTGCATGACCTAAGTTGAGGACAATTGTATTTTGAATGGGTATTGGTCATTGTCCTTATTTCTCCGCAAATTTTCTAGCTCTCTCTTTCTCTTTATTTTTATTTTTTGCCTCGGGACAAGCAACGGGTAAGTTTGGGAGATTGATGAGAGTGAAAATATGTGTGTTTTAGTGTCCAATCTAACAACTTTTTGAGAATTGTTGTCATATATTAGCACAAGTATCTTATATTCAATTTATGTAAGAAAAAGGTACACTTGAGGTGTTTTATTGTGTTTTAGATGGAAAAGGATAAAAAGTGCAAAGTTGGAGAAAATGTGCAACTTGTGTATGAATGCTGAAAAACGCAATTCCAACTTATGTAATTTTTCTGTATTTATGTGGAGATCTTAATTGAAAGTGTGATATATGATTGGAATGCCACAGAAGAGAGGATTATTTCAGCGTAAGAACACCTCAATAGGAATCCAAATGAGAAAGTTATGATCAAAATGGTGACGTTACGCAAGCTGTACCGAACACAAAGGATGTGTCACTTTGCATGACTTGTTACACATTCAATTATTAGATTTTCTGTGAGTTATTTATATTTATAGAAACCCAAAGAAGAGAAGATCGCGTAAGCACAAGAATCACTAAAATTAGAGCTTGGATGTGAAAGTTATACGTGAAACGGTGAGACTGCACAAGCTGGTTCGACCAAGAAGCTTGTGGTTCGACCACTGGTTCGGTAGAACTAGGAACCTGAAATCGTGTTACAGAGTGGTTCGACTGCCCTGATCTAGTTCGACCAAGCCCATGGTCAAACTAAATGCCTGAACAGCTCCATATCCGTATTTTTACACCCCAAGTGCGTGTATTTTCGTATTTTCTAAGAAAAAGCCCATCCAAGGTCCATAAGGAGAGCTTACAAGTATAAAAGGGGATGTAGATCACACCAAAAAGGAGAGACAACACAACACAATCATCATACACCCCACAAGTGGGGATCAACCCCCAACCATCATCCACATCCTTTTCTCCATCCATCCATCACTTTGAAGATTTGTCTGTGGAACTAAGAGGAGAACCAAGAGGAGGATTCAAGATGGAGAAGGACGCGACGATACTCACACCTAGGGTTTTATTCATTTCCTAATTTATCTTGTATTTTCCAGACATATGGGTAAGATCTATCCAACCCCTATGATCGTTCTTCGCAACATCATGGGTTAAAATCGTTTTGGTAGATCTAGAGTTTATGAAGGTTTTTTGAATTAAATAAACTCTCTTGTGTGTCCTCCCTACAACACTACTTGTGAATTTATTTTATATATGATTATGCTTTCTTAATCCATATTCATGGTCGTTTTGTGCATCTTCAATTGGTATATAGAGTCTGAATATATATATATATCTTAGTTGTAGATTAAGTGTGTTCCGCTGAATAGGATTTCATGTTATGATTCTAAGTGAAGGGACTTCGAAGTTTCATTAGAACTATCATATATGAATGTCATTAATTGAAGTGAATTCGAGTTAGTAAGCAGAATAAAGAGTGTTATTTTATAGTACCTATAAAGGGAGATCATATCGAGTTAGATTCCAGATGTGGGAAATAATTGATACCGATAGTACCTAGAAAGGGGGTGAAATTACGTCTCTTGCTCCAATGTTATTCACACGTGTTACACACATATTTACTTGTGTCTATAGAGTAGATTTGCATGGTTTAGTGATTTGTCCAGCGTCCATAAGGCAGAGTTGACCTGCACTTGAGAGGGAAGTTAAGTAGTAAAATTGGATTACGCTAGAGCTACCTATTCTCCTACTTGATCCACTTTCATATTCTTCTAGTGCTATTTTATTTTACTTATTATTTAATTTTAGTATTTTAGTTAATTCCACAACTCTTATTGTCTTTCGTCTTAATTAATTTAGTAAATAATTAAATTGATAATACGTCGTCCTTTGGGTTTGATATTTAACTAGGTCGCTCGCTTAAGCTGCAACTGATATCCTTCATACTTGGAGATTAATTTTGCATGCAAAGAAAATGCGCATCACCCCCTCGGGCGCTGAGTGCATTGCGAGGAGCTTAAATTGTGGGTCATGTTAGCTCGTGTTGTACGATTCCTCCATGAAGGAACATTCGCAGGCCCCACGTTGGTCCTGAGAATGGTGCTTATCCGACCATCTACCGTGGTGAACTTGAGGCAATGATGTAGGGTTGATGGCACGGACCGGAATTCGTGGATGAAAGGTCGTCCTAAAATGCAATTGTAGGATGAGGGATATCCACGACTTTAAAAGGGATGTTCCTATATATTTGAAATGCTTGGTCTTTATCCGTTAGTAGGATGGCCATCTCGATTTCTATCATGGGCCTAGTGATTGAGTTTTCGAATCCTTGGGTCTCGTCTTGGCAGGGCAAGGCCTTATGTATGCTTATCCCTCCAGCGACGTTGAACGCTTTATGGAAGATAACATTGGCATATGCTCCCATGTCTATCAAGCATCGGTGGACTAGGAAGCCCGAGATATTGGCAGCGATCACTAGTGGGGCTGTATGTGGTATCCTGACGCTCTGGACATCCCTCTCGGAAAAGATTATATCAGCTTCGTTGGGTCCTTCGACTGATGCTGGTCTGAACAAATGGTGGATGTTCTGGAGCTCCCGAAGTTTGGCCTTCCTTTTTCTATTCGAAGTCTGAGGGATCAACTAGGCTATTCCAACATAAGTTCTTTCCATCATAAAGACCATTCGATGGTTCGGAGAAGGGGTAAGTTCTCCTTCGTCCCCAGAGGATTCTTCCGAGTGTTTAGCCGTTGTTTCGCAACCTTCGGCATTCATGGGATGGGGATTGTTGCTGCTCGACTGCTTCTTAGGGCCTCAGATCAATTTTTCTAGCCAGAGTACTGTCAGGAGGTCGCGGCATTTGTTGGTGTCATGACCCACTAAGGCGGGTAGGGTCCGCTCGCATCATCGGGGCAGGACTTAGTAATTTTTCTTTTTGAATCTCCCCAAAGATTTCCTCGGGGGTCAAATTTATCACCTCATCAAGCTCCTTTATCTGATCTTCGTTCGGGAAGGGTTTAAAGGATGAAGGGGTTTTGTAAGCTGTGTCATTCTTCTTCTTCTTTTTCTCCTCCTCTTTGGGTTCCTCTTTACTTTTCCGCAATTCGTGGAGGATCTCTTCACTGTGGATTTGGGCTTGGGCCAGTGCCATGAGCACCGTGTATAAGAAGGGTAATTTTTACTTGCATGTGGTCCATAGGGCAGATCCCGGACAGAGTATCACTGCCGCCAGGATAGTGTTTGTCTCATCGGACATTTCTTCGGCATTGGCTCACTGCTCGTTGAAACTCTGGATGAAATCTTTCAAATATTCTTTTAACCCTTGCATCATGCAAGCCAACTTCTGTTTTGGTTCCTTGCCACGGTCGAGGTAGGAAAAATGGAAAGAGAAAGATGTGGCTAGCTGGAGCCACGAGTCGACGGAGTTTGTTGGGAGCGCGGTGAACCAGGAGCGTGCCTTGTCTCCCAATGTAAAGGGAACATTTTGCACCGGTCTTCTTCGAAGCTTCCTTGAGCTATCATCCACCCAACATATTTGTTTAGGTGGGTGGTAGGGTTTGAATCTCCATTATATGGAGGTATTTGGGGCAGCTTGATCTTCGAGTGGGACGGTGTATTGATGATTCTATAAGAGAAAGGCGTGCGACCTGCGCCTAGCTTGGGCTGATCAGGGCTAGGTTCGGTCGGCCTCTTGCACAATTCCGCCTGCTGTCCCTAAGGACAGCGGTTTTCATTCCACGAAGCGTCTACATCTTGCCAACAAGTTCTCGCCCGTGCTTTCCGCCATGTCTTCTTCTTTGGACGTATGCGGGGAGGGGGGCAGATGATCCTTCGCACTTATGCGGGTTTTACTCGCGATCGATCTGCTCTGGCTGGTCACCTTTTGGTGCTTTCTTCCATCATCAACGACATCCTATGCTTCTCGGTGGGGACTACTCGATGCATCAGGGTGGCTTTTCCCTGTTCGACTGGGGGCTGGAGCCCTATCTCGATTTCTGAAATTCAGGAATATGTTGACCCTATGTTGGGCCGAGAGTATTTCTTTCAAAGTGTTGAGTAGGATGAAGTACCGCTGCTGGTACTCGCATTCCTTGTTGGCGTATGGATCCTCTATTGATGGGATTCTCTTTTCCGCGGTAGACGGGGGAGAGGAGGGAATTTTGGCGGCCTCCTGACATACCGATCTACTGGAGGTCTGTCTGCTTGATTCATTCATGACGTGATGGGAGTCTTTGGAGATGATGCAATAATTAAGAAGGTGGGCCCCATGGGCTTAAATGAGGGGGTCGGTGCGAGGCTTCTCATTGGTGGGTTTTTATACCGCCGATGGTATTATGCCTTTCAAGTGGGTGGTTCTGTAGCTGGCGGGTCCCTCTAACAGGATTGGGCTCTCTTTGGATTGGGCCTCTCGTGATTTTGGGCTTTGGTTATTATTTAACGGGCTGTGTCAATTCTGCCCATCCACATGCATGTTTCTAGAAATTAAAAAAAATATATTGTAATACTACTCACTTTTTATAAATGTCCCAAACTTTACACACATTTTTCATTATAGTATCTATAATACTTACTATTTACACACATTCCAATAACTTTACATATATTTATATATAAAAAATTAACTTTTCTTAATCTCCGCACACTGAAATATGTGCACAATATACCGGGATGGAATAAGTAGTATTTTTAATGAAAAAGTGATAGTATCATTGATAAAAAAATATATATATTTAAGAAAAACGTAAATACGATCTCTCATAAGACGGTCATACATAAATGTGGCCATTCTTTTATTAGGTAAACATTTAGATGAGATCATCTCAACGGAATGAGTTCCATGAGATAAATAAGAAGTGATAATATTTAAATTAAAAGTGATATTTAATTGATAAATATGATTATATATAATATTCAGTGAATTATTTCATAATCTAAAAAGTGATGCTCCCTCTATCCCACTAAACTCTTCACTGTTACTGTAGATACGGAGTTTAAGAAAAGTTATTTTTTTGACCAACTTTATTGAGTTTTAGGGGTATTTTGGTATTTTAAGTAATAAATAAATGATAATTAAGTTATACGAGTTAGACAAGAGTGACATTTTTGAAAATATGATGTAGTGAGAGGTTATTTATTTTGAGACTTTTACTATTTTTGGAGGGTGAAGAGTGTAGTTGGACAAACAAATGAAACAAGAGTTAAGAGTTTGCTGGGACGGAGGGAGTATTATCTATAATAAAAAGCGATAATTAATTAAGAAAATATAAAATGTTATCAACGTGTGATGATGCAGAATTAATATTGCTCTTCTTTACTATAGGATGATTAAAGTCTACCGAAGCAAAATTCAACCACATGAGCAGCTCAACTGGTCAAGCAAGGGGACTGCTTGTACAATGACCAATGATCAAAACGCACTCAGCGTGGGGAGCAACCTCTTAATTGAGGGGCTTCTTGTATAGTGATTAAAAATGTCTAACCAAGGTCTAACCCTTTGATTGGTTGAATTATCATAATTAATTATTTTTTATTTTTTATTAAAAATATTATCACTTTTTTTAATATTGTTAATTTTTATTTAAATAAAATTTTTTATTAAATAATTCGCTTATCATTATTATTTTTTATCAATTGAATATCATTTTTCCTTAAAACATTATCACGTTTTATATGTTTTTTTTTTGTTTTTTTGGTTAATTGTGAAATTTTACAAGAAAACCCCAAATTTTATTTTTATGAATGTATTAAAATTTACATTTTTGAATCCTAAACTCTGTATTTTTTTTATTAATACATTGTATTTTTTTTTCTTTTGATTAATATATACATTAATTTTACTATGACTTTTTTTAACAGGTCAAATTTAATATTTTTGATTGATTTCGTTTGTTTACTTTAATATACTATGTTAAATTTTGATGAAGTGTCATCTTCATAAAATTTCTTAATTATTTTAATTATTAATATTAATTATTTTTATTATCCTTATGCATATATATTTTTTTGTATGATATATATATATATATATATATATTATATTAATAAAAATATTATTTATATTATTTGTATTATTGAAATATAAAATTTAAATTGAAGATAAATACATGTATTTATTTTTAGATAAATAGTTAAATTAATTTAAAATTTAAATATGGATGTAATAAAATCAAAATCAATTTCCTCTACACTTATAAATACAGTTTTCAATTTATTCACTACAAACACTCAAATTATTCTCTTGAAACTTTTTAAAGAAGAGTGAGGCTTGCGTGCGCCCGGGCGCACGGAAACACATTCCGTGCACTTTTAGAAATTTTTGTATTATGGGTAAGGGTACATTACTTTAGTCTAAAGGGTATACACTTTAATTAATAAAGTGTACACCATTTTGTTCTAAAGGATATATATTTTTCATTAATATTTTTTTCTTTAGAAAATAAAGTGTACATATTTTTAGACTAAAGGGTATACAATTTAACACAAAATTTTAAAGGAGCACGGAGTATTGTCCATGCGGCCAGATACACACAATAATTTTCTTTAAAAATAAAGGGTACACATCTGTATACTAAAGGTTATACAATTTAACACAAAATTCTAAAGGCGTACGGAATGTGATCCGTGTGCCGGTGTGCACAAGAATTTTTGCCTTTAAAGAATTGGTGGTATGAAATTTTGTTATTTTTTTATTTATTTTAATTCTTTATAAAATTCTCTTAATTTTTTATATATTTTTTAAACCATAATTTATTTATTTGTTTATATTAATTTATATATTAATTTTTATTTCCTCTATTTAATAGTATATTGATTTTATTATATTTTTTATGTTTTTTTTATTTTGTTTTTTTGGTTCGTTGTGAAATTTTTCAAGGAAACCCCAAAACTTTTTTATGAATGTATTAAAATTTACATTTTTTAATCCTAAACTCTCTATTTTTTTATTAATACATTGTATTTTTTTTCTTTTGATTAATATATACATTAATTTTATTTTAACAAGTCAAATTTAATATTTTTGATTGATTTTGTTTGTTTAGTTTTTTTTTTCTTTCAATTAATATGCATACTAAATTTATTTTTAATTTTGTTAGTCAAATTTATGTATGCATTTGTAATTTTTTTTTTAATTTCTTTCAAATAATGCATGTATTGATTTTTGTATGATTTTTTCTTAAAAATCAACAAATTCATATTTTATTTATTTTTTTCAATTTCTTTTGATTACCTATATTAATTTTTCTATAATTTTTTCTTCAAAAATCAAATATAGACCATATTTTTTCATATTTTTATCGTTTAAGCTATTCTAATTCTAATTATTTTGATTTTATATTTTTATTTATTTTTATTAATAAGTATATTAAATTTATTTATTTTAATTTTTTAGTCAATTTTATACGTACATTTGTAACTTCTTCTTTTTTTTATACATATATATTTTAATTTATTTTGATATATATATATATATATATATATATATATATATATATATATATATATATATATATATATATATATATATATATATATATATATATATATATATATATATATTTATTTATTTGATACATATATTAATTTTGTTATATTGTTTCCTTCATGAGTGACAAATTCACATTTTTTAAATTATTTTTTTATGCTACACATTTTTTTTAGTTGTAAATTATAAATTTTTTAAAGAAAACCCAAAATCTTTTATGAATTTAAATCTCATGTATATAAATTTAATTTATTTTAACCTAATATTTAATATTTTTTATTATTTTTATTAATACATTGACTAATTTTTATATTTTACTGAGGTGTCATAATTTTCTTAATTTTTAATTATTTTATTATATATGTATATATTATTTATTTACGAAAAGATTTATATTCATATGTATATCTTGCTAAAAGTGCCACTATTTATACTTAATATATTATTTATATTAATTATTATTAAAATTTAAAATTTAATAAAGATAAATACGTATATTTATTTTAAGTATTGAATATGAATGTGATCCAATCAAAATTAATTATTAATTAAAATTTATTGCAGATAAATATTTAAATAATTTTTTCTTTTAAGATAAATTAAAGGTTATTCTTTTATATTTCTTTAGATTAAAATATATATTACTGATTTTTCCGTTCGCCATGAATTTTATTTTTTTTATTAAATTTCTACTAATCAGGTTTTTTATTTTTCTTAATTAATTTTAAAAAATATATATGTATTAGTTTATTATAATTTTTTCTTTATATTTTTAAAATTTTATTTTGATTATTTTTGTTACTTTTTTTAATTTATTTTTAATGTTGTCTGTTTTTTGTTTTGATAAATTAAATTTATCTTTTTCTAATCTTGATATTAAAACATATAGTATTAATTCTTTTATTTATAATTATTTCATTTACTATCATTCTTTTCAGACAAAGATTTTTATGAGACCGTCTTACTCATGAAATAAATTTTGGAAAATAAATAAAAAGTGATAATATTTCAGAAGAAAAGTGCTACTTAATTAATGAAAAGTGATAATGGTGCAGTAAATTATTTTATACTCAAATAATTTTACAATACAAATAAAATAAAAAGTGATAATATTTTAAAAGAAAATAATAACTAATTATGAAAGTATAAAATAGTCTTATTGTGAGACGGTCATACACAAGATTTTTTTTACTCTTTTTTAAATTGTATTTTTTAAAAATTTCTTTTGATTAATTTCTTTTAAGTGAGAGTTTTATTTTGGTAAGATATTGATTTAAAAATTATTTTTTTGATATTTTTTTAGTTCTTTTATTAATAAAAATTTTAATTTTATTATATTTTTTTTGAAAATAAATTATAATATTTTTTAATATTATAATTTCATGTCCCGCGTAATATGCGAATTTTGTACTAGTAAAATAAATAAACGGAAGCCACACTCAATCACAGGTGTTTCAAGAGACAAGAATAAGATAGTTTTAGGAAAATTAAGTTTATCATGTGAAATAAGACAAATATACAAGTGAATGAAATCATGCAGAATTTTATAGGAATGTTCACTTAAGCATGCTAAACCACTCATGGACAAGTAAGATTTATCAATTTTAAAGAAAATAATTTCCTATGACCAAATTAATAAGATAACCCGCTATTACCTTTCTAGGTATTAAGGAAATTAAATACCCACAATCCCTTATTTACTTTATAGGCGATTCACATGCAAAATTCCATATAAGCTAATATAAAAAATCTATCATTTCTAGGTACTAAAGGAATTTGATTAGGGTTTCCTTACCATATTTCTTTTTAACAATGGTCATGCAAAGATAATAAGGTATCCTACATTGATTGTCAAACAATCAAAGACTATATATTGGTCAATCCCCATCAATTGTCACGAAATAACAAACATAATCATGAAACACATCCAAATATCAATCATACACCAATCACTGATCATATCATGAATATATAATTGACAAGAAAATTAAGAAACATGAACATAAAAATCTAAAATAAAACTTCAATAAAAAATAAATATTCTGCAAAAATTATCGTCACACATGTCTAAAATCTCAAATCAACATGATAAACTTTCAAACCTTAAAACTATCAAGAAGAAACTAGCCTATGATGTTACAAGCAACAACCATGGTAAAATTGTACTTACCCATGAGTCTATGAATCAAAAATAGGAAATTAAAGAAAGAAGAAAAACCCTGCGTCCGCCGTAATTCCCTATCTTCTCTTTCTTTCTTAATGATCCTCCTCATTTCTCCTTCTCAAGTAGCAAACACCATGTGACTGAGTGCGGCGTAATTCCCAATCTTCTCTTTCTTTCTTAATGATCCTCCTCCTTTCTCCTTCTCAAGTAGCAAACACCATGTGACTGAGTGCGAAGAGTGATGGATGGCGGGTGAAGGGTAGAGATGAAGGTGGAAGTTGGCGTTGAGCGTGTTCACGGCATTCTGATCCCGATTCTGTTCCGTGATCAGCTATGTCGAACCTTATTTATAAAATAATATAAGGTATGCTGGCTTCTTGAGTAATGGGCCTTGGACGAGATGGGCTTCATGCCTAGCAATTATCAAGAGCCTTTTCCTCCGCAAGATGGCCCACTTGTTGGTGGAATCACACATAACACATTAATGTGTCAATTAACATATTTGTTATGCTCCAAATTGGCAACACGTTTCCAACTCCAATTAATTCCAAATTATAGATGCGTGGCATATGCATGTCTTTCAACACCCACTTGTTTTATTTTATCAATTTTACTTCAAATTAGCCCTAAAATATGCAAAATCTCAACAATATCGTGAAGTCATAAAAGATATAAAAAAAAGTAATAAACTTCATATATAATGCTAAAATAATGCAATAATCATATGAAAACAGTCTATGAAAAGTACAAATTTTTGAGCGAACAATGCACGGGCACGTGCGAGAAATTCCATATTCATGATTTTTCATTCTTTTTAAGCTCAAATCGTATTTATTTGTGAGAAGATGTTAGGCACATAAGTTAGGGAGCTCTAACTTCACCCAAAACCATGACTGAAGGTGAAGGGTTATATGTCTTTCCACACTTGAGTATGGAACCGATGTGAGATATCATAACAATCCATCTCCCTTCGAATCGGACGTCCACGGACGGCACACTTCAGGTGGAAACTCGCACCTAGGCCCACAACGCAGAGTGCAACCCCCTCAGGCCCACATCTGGGGTGGCAACCACTTGGCTCACACATCGGGTAGCCCCTTCCAGTGGCCCGTCCAGATCCGGAATGTCGGACCAAAGTGTTAGACACATAAGTTAGGGAGTCCTAACTTCACCCAAAACCATGGCTGAAGGTGAAGGGTTGACCCCCACTTATATGTCATTCCACACTTGCATGTGAAACCGGTGTGTGACATCATAACAACCCATCCCCCTTCGAACTGGATGTCCACGAATGACACACTTCGGGTGTCAACCTACACCTAGGCCCACAACACCGGGTGGCAACCCCCATTGGGCCCACATTCGAGGTGGCAACCACTGGGCCCACACATCGGGTAGCCCCTTCCTATGACCTATCCGAATCTGGCAGGTCGGACCAAATTGTTAGGCACATAAGCTAATGAGCCCTAACTTCACACAAAACCATGACTGAAGGTGAAGGGTTGACCCCCACTTATATGTCTTTCCATACTTGCATGCTGAATCGATGTGAGATATCATAATAGAAGACCTAAGGAAAGGGTTTACACACCTATAAAAGAGGCACTTGGAATTCATAAATCATAACTCTCTACAAGTCTTCATCACTTTTCACGACCTTTCCATACTGAATAGCCATTTGTTGTCGGGATGACTAATTAAAGAATTTATCGAACCATAGGGAGGAAGGTACTAGGATTTAAGCGATCTCATATCTGTCATAATTTTATAGAGATGATCATAAAGGGATAGGATTAATCAAGAATTGACAATTAAATAAAAAGATAGATGAATGTGATAGATGAATGGAAAATGGATGAATGAGCCAAGTAGATAGAGAATGAGACTAGCAATACTTAAAGCATGGAAAATCTAGATATCATGCAACGAATTCACATATGTTATGGATTAATAACTAAGGGCTAACACGAATTCTACCTAAACACCCTCTCGAGATGAATAGGATGTTGATCCTTAATAAGGTCACAAAATAACTCTAAGGTTGGTTTTCAATCAAACATTCTAACTAGTTACTAAGTTCAATTGGAGAGTCCCTTCACACGATCAATTGACCTCTCGATCTAACAAATCGAATGTTCTATCAAAGGTGCTAAATTCTAAAGGATATCTCTATCTCTTTAAAACTTATAATGCACATGAAGTGTATGATGAAATGATTCAATAACTATCCTAAACATATAATTGATTTCTCAATCTAATCACATGCCCATGACAATTAATCACACAAATCAACAATACAAATCAAGCAATTAACAATCAATGATAGAAAATTAACAAATCCAATCAACATATGAATTCAATTGCAAAATACCCAAAATTATCCAACACAATTCATATTGCTAACCTCACAAAGGAGATTAGCTTCTCATATTCACAAAGAAATCAACATAGACATTAAAATTCTTACAAAACATGATAATCAATAAGATTTCAATACAAAAGTTGGATGAAAACTCCCTTGGATGTCTCCAAAGATAATCTTCTTCTTCCCTTTGTAATTCTCCTCTCTCCCTTACTTCTTTAGCTAAATGGAAAAAGGATTTGATGGTGGGATGATGATAGATGGTATGAATGGAGAATTGATAAAGATGAAGGTGTAAAATGGAGAAAATGGTGTACGAGGTAGATGCAGAGGTGAAAACCCTCGACCAATCTGATCAAAAATTTAAATATTGATTATTTATACCCCTTGGGAAACTTCTAGAAAGATTCTGATATTTTTCTAATCCTGCAGCAACACGGTTCGTGTGCTGCAACATGGCCTCAGGGTGGCCGTGTAGGCGTTTTGGATGACGGAGAACGACCAAGGCTTATAGGACCGTGTTGCGCAACACGGCTCGTGTGCTGCAACACGGTCGGGCGTGTTGGTGCAACCCCTATTTTTCACAATTTATTTTGGCTTGTCCTCGAAAAGACACTAAAATTTAGGTGAAAATATCACTCATCACACCCCCAAACTTAAAGTGTTGTGCATCCCTGAACAACGAAAATGATAAAATAAGAGGAGTGATTTTCACATAGAAAAAGACTAAACGGACATAAGTAAAAACACATCAATAGTAATAAGAACTACAAACTATGCTAAGTCATCCTACAACATTAAATTCATGACATGAGGAATTAATAAGTTCAATTAAAAAAGAATAAAATGTAATATAGTCCCTTTTGATCCAAGCCTCACGTTAGATATCAATTTCACTCAACACTCTATTAATTGAGGTAAAACAGCACTCATTAATTGATTGGCTCGACTCGCTATAAGCTTGCTCGTGGACTAAATTCACAAAACACCAAAGTTTCAATCAATGATCAATAAAGTCTTTCATTAAGGATGTGATGATAGGCTCTTTGGTATGCTAGGATGATTTGGATAAAAGTGGCTAAACACGTGTAAGTAATCGAAAATGTAGCTACTTTCTTCCATTCTTCCACTTTTCTTTCTTCCCTTCGTATGCTTAGCAACTTTTAAGAACTAATATTCACTTCTCTTTTGATTTTAAACTATTTTTGATTGTATGCTCCTTTCTTTTGATCTTTAGTTTCTTGAGCATCTTTGTTTCTTCGCTGTTTTTCTTATTTTTAAGGTTGTATATGTACTCTTGTTGTGTCATTTTCATCCATTTTCTTGTTTTCTTACCATTTCCTTTTCTTCTTTTGTTATCTCATCATACCTTTCTAGCTACTATTTCCTCGATCACTCACACAAAAGGTATACATATAAGGCTCATGTGGGAAATCAAGGCTTGTAATGTGCTAAATTCACAAGAAATAGGCTTATAAGCTCAAGGTGGTTGACTAGGAATGATGTTCATGGAAAGGAAATATATGACAATGACTATAAATAACAAGGATGACCTAAGATCATGTCACTAATCTCCACAAATCGGGCTCATTCCTATAGTCCTTGAGCAAGTTCTAGCTTATCAACACTTAATCGATCCACTCATGAAGAAATAACCATGTATGCACGGTTGAGGCTCAAATCTCACAAACTTATGCTCGGACCTTAAGGAACTTATTACACCACATTCATCTCAAAATTGAAAAAGTTAAACAAAACATGTTACAATTTGAATGTGTAGAGATTCTTAATCATAACTTGTCATTACTTTTCACAACAATATGTCATTACTCACATTCAAAAATGACTCACGACATCCCAAAACAAACCACCAAAATGACCCAAACAAGAATAAGAAAACATACAAAACATAAAATAAAGACTCAACAAACAAGAAACAACCAAAAACACATAACATGCAAAAATACAAAAACTATCATAAAACAATGAACACACATTCTACATCATCCATTATCAAGTAAGCTTACAATCATCCAAACCTCTGATTGAAAAGTAAACCTCCCAAAAATATGTCACATGAAGTAGCATGCTAATCACAACAATCCAAATCAAATCAAATTATGCTAAGCACATAAAGGTGATGAGATGTAAAGTGAACTCCCTTAGAAAGACATTTGGTAGTGGAAATGGTTGGCATGGGCTTCCGGATTGAATGCACAACAAATCTCGACTTGATCTCCGGGTAGAGATGTTCCCACAGGTGCCCCTTTTTCCAATGGTACTCTGGCTCAATTCGTGCTTCCACTACACTTCATTTATGCTCAACAACTCATCAAAACTATTAGCTCAACAATTGCAATAAGAATATAGAATATCATGCACTTCAACACAACCAATCGGACCAAAATAAATCTCAAACTCATGAGAAAAATTTTAAAATTACCCCAAAATACAAGAAGTATATGCCTTCAAGACAAAGTATGTCACACCACACCATAACCCCCCAAACTTAAATTGAAACAAGAGTTTCGAGTTAAGTATGAAAACAGTGGTGTGACGAACTTACACACTTCAAACCAAGCACCCTTCGTATCTTCAATACGCATCTTCCTCATAAGCACAATCAACCTAAATGTCAAAAATGCAAGAAATAACAAATTCACCATCCTTATTGAAAGCATTAAATATAACTATAAAAGGTAATGATGGGTTACCTCCTATCTAGCGCTAAATTTAACGTCTTCAAGCCGGACGGGATATGGAGAACTCATCAGAATGGCCACGGATATCTTTCGTCCTTGCCATCGAATTTTAACTATTGTGCTATTTCCTCTTGTAGGCACTTGTGGCAAGTGACGGCCTCAGTTGCATCCTTCGAGCATGACTTTAAAAAATTAGACTCTCTTGAGCTTACACTTCATTGCCCTCTCCATTCTTGAACATCATTTATTCCTCTTTACCAAATAGATCCCCAACATCTCTTCGAGTTCTCTTTTGCTTCTAAGAATATGAGAAGAATTAATGGGTAAGACAAAGTCAATGTAAACAATATTATGAAACTCAAAATAATTTAAAGAGTTTAAAGGTTTAGAAATGCTCATTTCATTCTTCAAGTCATCATCACTTGCTTTTCGACTTTGTTCCTCTTCATCAACATCAATCGCCTCAATAGGCTCTTCAAATACCTCCTTTGATTCTTCATCACCCAAATTCTCTTCTTTTTCCAACTCTTCTTCAACTTTGCTCTCCTCTTCAAGTTTTTCAACTTATTAAAAATTGGTCAAAGCACTTACAATTTGGTTTATTTGATGCTCTAGGGCTTTAAACATCTTCTCAGTTGCCTCATTTCTTGCTTCATCTCTTTTCTTGTCCTCCTCAAGGCTTGCTTCCATCTTCTCAATTAAGATTTCTATATATGATTTTTCTTCCTTATCTTGTTGCAAATCTCCTCCCTCTTGGCTGTCAAAATTTCATCCTTGAATTAGTGGATAATTCCCATGAAAACTTTCCTCATAGTTATTTTGAAAATTTCCTTGGAAATCATCCACTCCCATGGAATAAGCATCTTCTACTTGAGAGTTAGGAATCCTCCACTCGTCTTGCTCCATAGGACTAGGAATCGACATATTTAGCACATTTTGATCATCCCCCAAACTTGAACTAGACAAGACTTGACCATAAGCACCTTGATTCATCATTCTTATTTATCTTGTCAATTTCAACGTAGCGTGGGTAATTATCTCGGAGGATTCATTGCAAAGAAAACTTGATTGAAAATTTTGGCCTTCATCACTTCCTTGAGCACATCATCTATATAAGTCCCAATAAGGTGTAATTTTGGAACAGAGGATTGGTGTTGGGATTTTGTGAAGAATAAGCACATGCTTGATAAGAGTGGAATGTATTTGCATTGTAAGCTTGTTGCCATTCTCCATTTCTTCCTTGAGTGTAGTATTGAGAGCTATCTTGATTCATTTAGAAATTATCACCATAGTTGCTCTTGTTCTTACAACCTCTTGATTGTTGAGGTGGAACCCTTGCACTTTGATTCCGAAAAATATCATTCAAATATTAGTTCCAACCCTCCATTTAAATGCTCTTCTCAAGGTTTACTACAATTCTTCTTCAAACTTGCAATTTTTGACTTTGATCCCCCTTCCTCTTCTCTCAAGATAGTTTCTACGTACCTATCAAAACGAAAAAGTGAGATCAAAAATTTCAAAACAAATAATAAAAGCAATAAAAAAATCTCTAGTAATACCAATCGAAACACTCCTTCGTTAAACCACTAGCAACTGTTGCCTCCCCAGCAACGGCGCCATTTGATTAACCACTTGTAGTCGGGATGACTAATTAAATAATTTATCGAACCACAGGGAGGAAGGTACTAGGGTTTAATCGATCTCGTGTTTGTCATAATTTTATAGTGATGATCATAAAGGGATAGGATTAATCAAGAATTGACAATTAAATAAAAAGATAGATGAATGAGATAGATGAATGGAAAATGAATGAATGAGCCAAGTAGATAGAGAATGAGACTAGCAATACTTAAAACATGGAAAATCTAGATATCATGCAACAAATTCACATATGTCATGGATTAATAACTAAAGGCCAACACGAATTCAACATAAACTCCCTCTCGAGATGAATAGGATGCAGATCCTTAATAAGGTCTCAAAATAGCTCTAAGGTTGGTTCTCAATCAAACAATTTCAACTAGGTACTAAGTTCAATTGGAGAGTCTCTTCACACGATCAATTGACATCTCGATCTAACAAATCGAATGTTTTATCAAAGAGTTTTAAATCCTAAAGGATATCTATATCTCTTTAAAACTTATAATGCACATGAAGTATATGATGAAATGATTCAATGAACTGTCCTAAACATATAATTGATTTCTCAATCTAATTACATGGCCATGACAATTAATCATACAAATCAACAATACAAATCAAGCAATTAACAATCAATGATAGAAAATTAACAAATCCAATCAACATATGAATTCAATTGCAAAATACCCAAAATTATCCAACACAATTCATATTGCTAATCTCACAAAGGAGATTAGCTTCTCATATTCACAAAGAAATCAACATAGACATTAAAATCCTTACAAAATATGATAATCAATAAGGTTTCAATACAAAAGTTGGATGAAAACTCACTTGGATGTCTCCAAAGGTAATCTTCTTCTTCCCTTTGCAATTCTCCTATGTCTCTTGCTTCTTTAGCTAAATGAATGAAGGATTTGATGGTGGAATGATGATAGATGGTATGGATGAAGAATGAATAAAAATGAAGGTGTAAAATGGAGGAAATGGTGTGTGAGGTAGGTGCAGGGGTGAAAACCCTTGACCAATCTGATCAAAAATTGAAGTATTGGGTATTTATACCCCTTGGGAAGCTTCTAGAAGGATTCTGATATTTTTTTGATCTTGTAGCAACACGGCTCGTGTGCTGCAACACGGCCACAGTGTGGCCGTGTAGGCATTTTGGATGACGGAGAATGGCCAAGACTTACAGGGTCGCGTTGCGCAACACGGCTCGTGTGTTGCAACAATGGCCGGCCGTGTTGGTGCAATCCCTGTTTTTCACAATTTGTTTCGGCTCGTTTTCCCTCGTTTCAACTTCGAATTGATATCCGTTTTTTCCTACGTCTTCCTTTTTGCGTCTAGAATCTATTTTTACCTGAAAATCATACATTTAAGCTCATTCTCACATATTTTCCTAAAAATACAAAAACAATCAAAATACACATAAATATGGATAAAATAATACGAAAATACACATAAAAAGATACTAAAATCTAGGTAAAAATATCACTCATCACCTACCACAATATCAAAATCAAGATTCACCACCCCATCCACCCATCCCGCCATTGGAGTTCATTAATGTTGCTTACTTGAGAAGGAGAACGAGAAGATTCAGAACCACGGAGGAAAGAAAGGAGAATCACATCTAGGGTTATTCTTATTTTTTCTTTCTTGCTTTTGAATAATAGACCTATGGCTATGGGATTTTTTCATATCTAATCATGGGTATTGCTTGTAACACCATGAGCTATTACTTCTTTGGATAGTTTTAGGGTTTGAAAGTTTGAATTTCTTGAATTGATGACCTAAACTAGGTTAAGGATTTCTGTAGTATATTTATTTTTTTATTAATGCTTTGAATTAAAACTTATATTTTTGTCTTATATGATCTGTCCTCATTCATGGTTATGTCATTGTCTTATGCATGCTTATGATTGTTGCCTGTGTCATAAAGCGATTATATTTGTCTACCTATTATGGGTAAAGAGGATATAACCATATAACATTTATTCATTAGAATAATTAATATTGGATACTTAATATATCTATTAATTACCATTCTAGAGAATTTGATTTTTTAGATTGTTAGGTGGGAATTGAAGTTTATTCTTAAGTACCTATAAAGGAAAGTTTAGTGCTCTAGCCTTTAACGGAATTTTGCATGAAGTACCTAGAAAGGGAGTATAAATTATTCTTCTGCATAGGGTTTAAACCAGGTTCATGTGTTAAGTTTATTTTAAAAAAGGAATTTAACATAATTATGTGATTGCTTTCTAAAATCTGTAGAAATTTTAATCGAATCTCGTTCAGTAATTTAATTTAATTAATTTAAATTGGATTTTCTAAAGCTATGTTGTCTTCTCTCCTAAACACTTCCATATTTATTTTATTTTCTATTTTAGTATTTTTAGTACTTATTTTCTGCATCTTTAGTTTAATTAATTCTCTTAAAATACACAGAGTTCTCTTAAATTAGAGTAGTCATAAATTAAATTAAATAGTGAGTCTAGAATTATCCTTTGGGTACGACATTTCACTTGGTCACACGCTGAGCTACAATTGATTCCTTATATTTGGGGATACACTTTTATATGCACACAAATAAGTGAACAAGCATGTTTCTAGAGAGGAAGACCATGGTTTAGAGTGCTAGGACGTGAACCACACTTGAATATGCAAAAATTGAGAGTCGTGATTTATGAGGAAGAAACGAAGATGGAGACACACAGATTGAGACAAAGTTGTGAACTGAATTAATATAATGGCAAGGAGAGTAGAGATTAGAGACTGCGAATTGTGAAGAGATGGAGTTTTGAACTCTATTCATGCGAGACGACGAAAAGGGCAGAGGTAATAGATTTGTAAAAGACGGTGAATTGCGATAACTCTGCTACTGGATTTATTTTGAAATAATATGGGCTAAGGATTGTGTTTATTTTGGTTTAAAATACAAAGGCAAGGCCCATTATTAATTAGTAGTGTAATATATCGGTTTTTCGGTTAATCGAGATTTTTTGCTAAAATCGAACTGAAACTGAATAATCGATTTTTCTTAAAATTAAAAACAAAACCGAACCGTAAAACTAAAAATTGAACTGATTTTTATTTTTGGTTCGGTTCAGCTCGATTTTTCGGTTTTACCTGATTTTTGCTCACCCGTATTACCCTATCTTAAAAATTTTGGATTGACCTTTTTGCCGTGTAATTTCTTTACACCCAATCTTCTCTGTGGAACTCTAAATTATTTTGGATAATTTGGGGCTTCAAATGTCGAATGAGTTTGTAAGAAATTTCATATTCCGTATGCACATTATTATGCAGAAATTTCATTTAATGGACATACAATTATTGCACATGGTGCATGAACAATAGTATAAATGCAATATTTTTTTGAAGATAGGTGAAGTAGCATTTATTATTCCATAAAATGCACTTGTGCAATAATTGCATTATTACAGAATTTTTTATTTTTATTTTTTGAAGAAAGTTGTAGAAGCATGGAAATTGCTTGAAGTACATTATTTGAGGAAAGTTTTCATCTCAAATTGTGTATAAATATCTTGATGGATTAATTGTGAAAGTTTAGAAATTCGATACAGGAGTGAAACACATATGATGGGGTTTATTTTGATTAAGGCTAAAGTGGATATAATAATTATACCTAAAAGTAGTTTATTTTTAATTATGTACCTACAAGTAGTTTATTTTTAATTATGTATTTAAAATAATTATATATAGAAAATGTGTATCAAATAGAAATTAATTACATCAATTTTTTATTTTTATATAATAATTTTGTGTGTTATTGAATATAATTTCCTTGAGATTTTTACTATACTTATATTGTTGGGTAGGTCTTGCGTGATATCGTATCACGTGAGATCAGTTTACACTTTTTAAAATATTTATCACTTTTTTTATAAAATGTTATCACTTTCGCTAAAAAGTCTAATCACTTTTAATTTATATTATAATTTTTCATGAAATAGCATTATCACTTTTCATTAATTTAGTATCACTTTTTATTATAAAAGTTATTACTTTTTGTCCGTCTCACATAAACCCTTACTTGAGACGGTCTCACACAAGTTTTTGTCTATATTATTTTGGGCTTGATATTTATTATAATAATTACTCCCTCCGTCCCATAGAAGTTGACACACTTTTCTTTTTGGTTTGTTCCACTAAAGTTGACACATTTCCTTTTTAATACATGAGAACCACATAAAAACAATTAATCTATTCTCATGGGCCCCACATATCACCTCTAATGCAACTACCCACTACACATTAAATATTATTTCTCTCACTTCACTTTACATTAAATTATTATACTACTTAAGCTTCATGCCCAAAAAAATATATCAACTTCTCCAGAACGAGGGAGTATTATTTTTAATTTGTATACCCTTAATTTATTATACTACTAAATTCAAAATAAAATAATATTTTAGATAAGTTTAATTAAAAAACAGTTTCTTTTAACATAGTAGAATGACAAAGAGTTATGTGAAAAACAAAAGTATAATTAAAAATAAAATTATTCAAATTATATTGAATTGTATTCACTACAAGAAACTGCCGCATTACCGACGGAAATTTTCGTCGCTAAAATATGAAAAATTCATCGGTAAACATTTTACCGACGGATTAACGACGGAAATGGAATTGTCGATAAAACCATGGTTGGTAAATTTTTAGCGACGGAATTTATTTTCCGTCGGTAATTACCGACGGATTTTTCCGTCGGTATATAAATTCCCCGTCGGCAATCTGCATATGTTATTTCGTCGGAGGTCATAAAATAGTGACGAATTTACCGACGGAATTTTTCGTCGCTAATTACCGACGAAAAGATCTGTCGGTAAATTATGTATTCTTGTATGATTTTTTAATTTACCGACGGAAAATCGTCGGTAATTAATATATTTTTTAATATTGTTTTTTTAAAATATTAATATTAATACCAATTAAAAAATTAAAAAATTTTAATTAAATAAAGAATCAAAACACCACGACCTAATATAAATCATCATCTAATATAATATTTAAATTCTAAAATCTCCACAATTTCAAATTCAAAGGAATACAAAAAATTGAAAAACTAAGGAATATGTCATTCAAATATATGCTATTCAACTATTCTACAATTCAAAACATTCGATTGCAGCTCGATTTGTGCACGACTGTTCTTGAATATATGAGATGGTACTTCTCGTTAATCCTTTTGCTGCTCAACACATCTACTAGGTTGATATCCAAACAGCAACTGTATACAGAAAATATTTAATCAATTTAGATTAGGTAAATTATCTCCCTAATAATGTAACACTGATTAGCAAAAGACCAGTCAAAAGAAAGAAATAACACACAATACTCACTAGTAACAAATAATTATTTCATCTCCATATTCGGAATGAGAAATTATCTGCTTTCAATTCTTTTGTTTTTCAACAATAGAGGCCACATATCTCTTACATCCTCCACTATAACAACATCAATTACAAAGAAAATCAACTATTAATAAGCAGCTTCTAAATATATGCAATCTAGTTACTGATTTCATTAAACTATGTCATACATTATCATATCAATAACATATAGACTTATAGTAACCTGAAGAGAACAAAAATTAGGGTACACTTCATCTAATAAATATATATATATATATATATATATATATATATATATATCCGCAGATGAAAAAACTGAAAGTACAAATAAAATGTACATTAGCAACAATTATAATTAGACTTAAAAATTTTATTACTACTTGCTTTCTTTAAAGCTCATTGCTTGTAAATATGAACTATAGGTGGCACTCTATCACACTTTCACTAAAATAGCTCCTTAATTGTAACTATGGTTTACAAGATATTATAATAGTTTCATTGCACATAGATAAGTAAAAACAAATAGTAAGAATTCTATACACAAAAATAAGTTCCAAGTCTAAAAATAAATGAAGCACCCGATTCTAAACAGCAATGTGATTTTTGTATTGAATAGAATAGAGTAGTTATTTTTTTAATCAAAATTTGAATGACTAAATTATTGAAAAAGATCAGACCTCCCCTAATTTCCAAGCACTCAATTCCTAATAATCAAGAGATTATTGAACATAATTTCAAATTGAATGTGTAAGGAGTAGCAACAAGATAAAACAAGTAAGATAAAGTAAACAAGGTAGATGAACAAGTTCGTAAGTAGAGGGCATCACACCTATGTGAGACGAGTCCTGTTGTCAAAACTGAAGTTGTTGACATCACATTCCTTCCAGCAACCTCAGCTGAATCAAAAACTCTATCTATATTAACATACAATATAAAAACAATGTCAATTCAAAGGTCGAGCAAACTAGTTAAGACAACACAAGTTACACTACTCCCACCACAAGTTTATCACACCTAAACCCCACCCCCATCCCCCAAACTCACACAAATGATAAAAAAATAAACAGAGTATAAACACAAAATTATCACACACCACACAAAAAAATCCATGCAAAAATTTTAAAAAATTACAAAAAAATAAAGCAATCCAAAGCAATAAGAGGATTATCAATATCCTCCATAACGACATTTAGTTCCTTGATTCCTTTTTTTTCTGCTTGATTATTAATATCTTGCAATAAGAGGATTATTAATATCTGGATTATGAGAGCATTCAGATGCCTGATTCGGTGAGCTCATGAACTAAGATATGGATGAGCAACCAAATCAAAATCAGGCAAACAAAAACTAAACAAATTAGCAGTTTATCAAGCTCCAAAATCACATGATTCTACAATTAAAACAAAAGCCTTATTTTCACTGCCGTTTCTATTTCAAGAGAGCATCTCAATAGATTGACAACAGAAACACAAATCTGACTGAATTAACAACAATTGACCAACCCAAACAACACTCACTTGAATCTCTCCAAAATAAAATGCCCAAACTCAACCTCACATTCAAATCAACATCACCCACAACACCGCACTCTTCCAGTATCATAGCGATTCTCATAAAAAATAAATAAATAAGAAGAAATGGAAGACAAACAAACCTAATTGCAGTTCACACGAGAGCCAATCCAGATGAATAGAAGAGATCTGAGGAAGGTATCCTGGAATCAAAGTCTTCATCAATAGGAGAATGGGGAAATTGAGAGGGATTTACAACAATTGACAGGGACGACGTGAGTGCTTACCGAAGACGGCTAAATCAGTCAGAGGCGGCAAATATGAATCTTCACCAAGGAAGATTCAAGAGAAAGAAGGAGCCCTTGACGCTGGGTCTGTCGGAGTCAGACGATCGCCGGATGTAGGAACCCAAGGGCTTAAGACTGTGCGACGACCAAAAAGCCGCTGGAAGGCGACGGCTAGAGAGGGTCGTTCACCAGCGGAGCAGAATGAAATCGACGGCGGGAAGTTGGAAGAAGAAGCCCTGTTCTTCGATTTCGTCGACGGGAAGCTTTCGATCGTCACATTCTAGAGTTCTTCATTTGGGGAAGATATTTTGATTTCTGTTCTTAGGGTTACAAATACAAACGATTCACTTAAAAAAAAGAAAAAACGTGTTTTGTTTTTATAAATAATAAAAAAGTTGTGTCATATTTACCGACGGATTTTTTCCATCGGTAATTAAAGACTAAATTGATTATTTTTAAAATAAAAATATATTTACTGACGAATTTAATTCGTCAATAAAATAAAGACAAAAGTTAATTTTTTAAATAAAATTTAATATATTTACCGACGGATTAATTCCGTCGGTAACTTAAAGACTAAAATTAATTTTCTTTTAATAAAATTTTTATATATTTACCGACGGATTATTCCGTCGGTAAATTAAAGACTAAAATTAATTTTTTAAAAGATAAAATTTAATATATTTACCGACGAAAATTATCCGTCGGTAAATTAATGACTAAAATTATTTTTAAAAACTAAAATTTAATATAATTACTGACGGATTTATCCGTCGCTAAATTAAAAATTAAAATTAATTTCCTATAAATAAATATTTATATATTTACCGATGTATTTAATCCGTCGATAATCTTCCGGGATTTATTCCCTCCAAAATACCGACGGATTTACCGACGAAAAAAAAATCCGTCGCTAATTCCGTCGATAATCCGTCGCAAAAACCGTTGGAAATTTTTATTGATGATTTTTTTAAAATAAATCCTATTAAATCAATAAACCGTCGGTAATTCGTCGGTAAACCGTCGGTAATTACCGACGATTTTTTTCTGTCGGTAAATCCGTCGGTATTCCGGCAGTTTCTTGTAGTGATTGATGTAATTAAACTAAAAAAATAAATTAATATTCATTCTAAGCATCAATTTCACATGGATTTTGTTAACTTAAAATTTAATGTTTAATATTATAGCATTGATTACGTTATGTAAGAATTAAAAGTGATTAAATAATTTTTTAAAATAATACTCAATTGATTAAAATTAATTGTCATCCAATAAAATTATTTTATATAAAAATTGTATATAAAAATAAAAAGTGATAACTAAATCGTGTTATACATATATATTACTCGTTCAAATTCAATCTACTACTTCAATAAATAATTATTATATGTAGTCGTCTAATCATTGCAATTATTATTCTTTTATATAATCACTTTCGTTAAAGTTATTATTTTATTTATCATACGAATTAATCATGAAATTGTTTAATTAGATAACCTTTGAATATCATTTTTATTTAAAAAAAACTAATATAACTATACAAGAAACAAAAAAAGTAATTCTTTTTAATTCACCTAAAAAAGTAAATAATTACTATATATATATATATATATATATATATATATATATATATATATATATATATATATATATATGTGTGTGTGTGGGGAGAACTTTTAAAATACTCAAAATTCAAAGTTTTAAATCAATACCAACACTTTTTCTCTCTCCTGTGAAAAGTAACTCTTCTGGACTATAATACCCTTGTGTCAGTAACCTTGTCGACTACCATTATGGTGGCCTACATGGCTACCAGCATGGCATCCTTGTCGATTTAAACTTATTTTAACTTAACCTTTAATATTTTCATTTTTTTCAAAATAGACATAGTCCATTATGACCATATCAGGCACAGCATGCTTCCGTACATTAATTAAACATCAGTAATCTCGTAATTAGCCTACTTAAAATAGTAACAATACCTTTTTTGACCGTTAATCCACCGGGTATTTGAGAGGTTTTACAGTTGCTCCTCACAGCCAACCACACGCCCCGCAGTGTGATGGTTCGATCTAGTTCCTTCAGCGAACCTCAGCACAACCCTAGTTCATTTCCTACACCGGGTGTACAGGATGCTGATATTGTTTCTCATCGAAAATATGGAGATTAAGGTTGCAGAAAATATGGAAGGTTACATACTACGAATAGTAGCCCAATATTATTTATTTATGGAATGAAAATATTATTACACAATCATACTACTTAAACAAGAGGAGAGACTCTTCTAGCTACCTATTGTAGCTGAAATAGAAACACTCATACAAGAAAGAAAGGAAACTACAATGGTTATTGAATGACAGAAAACAGAGGGGAATGGTCGATGTCTTCTACTTTCTCATCTCTTCTATTTATAGAGGCTCTCGGATGTGAAATCCGGATTTTAAAGCCTCTCTATTTTTGCTGACGTCTGTTCAACACGAAAATTTGTACTTTTTATAGGTCATTTTCATATAATTATTACATTATTTTAGCATTATACGTAGAGTTTATTTCTTATTTTTATAATTTCTATAACTTCACAGGTATTATTGAGATTTTGCAGATTTTAGGTCTATAATTGAGAAAATAGTTATGGTTGATCATGGTCGTTAATTTTAATAGAATTTAGAAGGAATGATCGTGGGTTGTTAGTCATGTGTACTAAATTTGACTTTGGGAGAGATATTGTGGGACCCATGATTAGTCTTTGCAGGGAATTAAGCATGTAGGATCCCCTATTCGTCCCATGTAACTTGAGATGTAACATGGGGATGGAATAGGGGAATTGAATTGAGAATCAAGATGTGGAGCAATTGCAATGCCACATTAGATTGCAATTCATTTAATGAATTGAATTAAATTGGCCCCACATACTTGAAAGAATGGCTCACGTTTTAATTGTGTGAGATGCCCAACATCACACCCCACCATCTCACCATATGCCCAGCAGATCAAGTCTTTGCGGGATTGGCCTACAGCAGGGGAGCAGAATCCACGAACTGAACAGACAGAACAGGCAGAACGCGAACCGAGATCGCGAACAGCGAACAACACCATCGTACTTTCCACCACTCATGATCACACACTCATTCCACTAACTTCATCCAATATCCGGTGTGTTCGATTCAAGGAGAGAGATCATATAATTGGAGGATACGGAGAGAAGAGTTGTCAACATTCTTCGATCAGGGTTTTGTTTTAAACTCAATTTTCCTTTCAATAAATGTGAACAGTGGTAAGATCTTTCTTACACCCATAGAAGTTGCTTGTAACTCCATGGGGTAAATACTTTGAGTAGTTCTAAGGTTATATGGATTGATTTATTTTTGATTTGATACTTGATGAAGGGTTCAAAACTTGTAGAATGTTTATTTGTTTTTCTATGAATTTCTTGGAGGTTGTTTAATTTAAATTGTGTAACGTTTGTGGTTATTTCATGATATTGACTAATACTTAATTATAACTTGTGTGCACAATTAAATTAATTGATTATTTTGTATAAGTTAAAGTAATTGACTTGATTCTTTGGCATATTAGACATAGAAATTACAATGGGTGCTATTGATATTGATGAACTGTCATATTAGTAATATTTAGGAAATTAGGTAATAAAATTAGGTAATAAAATTATAGTAAAGTTTAGTGACTCTTCCATAAGTATCAATAGGAATTGAACCCGACCATCGAAGTATTAAATTAATTAGCTTATTCCAAAACCCCTAGAGCTACTATTTGTCATTCTTGAACTTCCATATTTTATTTAATTGCTTTTATTTAATTTTTCAAGTAATCATTAGTTTAATAATTATCAAACAATTGAATTTTTCACGTGTTTTATTTAGTTTAGTAATTTTAGAAAATAAGCAGTTTGTCGTCCCTATGATTCGATATTAAAACTTGTTTGCCTGTTGCTACAGTCGATATTTCTATACTTGGGGATTAATTATACGCATTCAAAAACACGTAACAAGTTCTTGTCTATTTTTGCTGACGTCACTTCTTACATCATTGTGCTGACGTTATTGCTTACGTTTCTCTATCCATTACTGTTGGCAGCTGTCCTGCACTCGTCTTTTGCCTCTTTCGAAGGGTCACATGATCTCTTGCCCCTTTGGAAAAGTCATCCGACACTTGGAACACTTTTTTGTGAGATAATGTATCCTTTTAATTTCTTGCTCAACCCTGATGCATATGAAAAGATCATCAAGTTCGTTTCAATCAATATTAATACACGTTAAATTCGTTGAGAATAATGGTAACACACATACGAACAACTGCAAAAGCAATATATAATAACCAAAATCTATTTGTAGCAACATCAATATATAATATTATGATATTGGCTTGAAATAAGACATGATTATCTAATACCAACATCAATGGTGATTCACATGTTCGTAATTTGTAGCTTTCTAAATTGAAACTTTTAATAAAAAATTTAATTGTGAAATGTTCATAATATGGATTTCAGACCAATTGTGAAATGTAAAAATCCCCCACGTAAAAAAATCCAAAATTAAAATTGGTCACATGTCATATTTAATGCCCAAAATTCAACACATGCCCCAAGAGTTTAATAGTCATTTGTAGGGTATAGTTTTTTTATATTGTTAAACACCAGTTAAACACCGAACATGGAATAGAGAATTCAACTTGGTGATTTGATTGCTTTAAACTTGGATTTCTTATACTGCAAAATATTTATTTCCTTATTGAGGAAGAGATTTTGAGACTTCTAATTATTGTATTTTTAAGTTTTGATTGATTTTTTCTGCATGATAGTTGTTTCCTATGGCAGTCTTAGAAGATTAATCCTGTTATGCGTATTATTCTTGATACTTTTGGATTATATATATTATTTGTGTACAAATTAATTTGGTAGTTGGATTAAGAAATCATTATTTAACTGGAGTTGGTAGGATATTCGTCTTGCGGTTGGATATTATCAATCAGTTCTTTTGTTTTCAAATGGACGACTCTTGATTATGAATAACTACCCAGAAACAAACGATTAGTCTAGATAGAAAAACATAAGCATTCTTATGGATTTGAGAATAGGAGATTGAGAGTAGAAGAAAAAGTGTATTTTGGCTTAACTCTTGGGTAATCTTGATCTGTATCTTGTTCGGTGTATCTTGATATCAATAAAATTCTTCCTCTATCAGTGGATGTAGATCTTTTGATCGAACCACTTTAAATCTGTGTTTATATATTCTTCTTTTCTTATCTATTGTTGGTTAGTTTGTTATATTTTTGTGAAATTTTGAATTGTTAAATTCACAATAATTGGCGTCGTCTGTGGGAAGACGAAAGAAATCAAGATGGTATCCACCAAATTTGAAATTGAGAAATTCACGAAGAAATTAGAATTTTGGTTATGGAAGGTTAAGATGAAGGCATTGTTAATTCAACAGGGCCTCGGTGACGCTTTGAAAGGAAAATCTGAATCCTCGTATGTTTTAAATGATAAAGGTATAGAAGATCCCGAGATGCAAGAAAAGGCCCGCAGTGCAATAGTCCTATGCCTGGGAGATAAAGCGCTAAGGGAAGTTGCCAAGGAGAATACGACAAAAACAATTTGGGATAAACTTGAAATTCTGTACGTGGTTAAGAGTCTTGCAAATCGACTCTACATGAAACAGAAACTTTAATCTTTTAAGATGGTTGATGATAGATATATTTTGACTCAAATAGATGAATTCAACAAGATATTAGATGATTTGGAGAACATAGATGTTAAGATTGATGATGAAGATAATGCTTTGATGTTATTATCATCTCTGCCTAAGTCATTTGAAAATTTCAAAGATACGTTGTTGTTTGGAAGTCAGGAAACAATCAAGTTGGAACAAGTGCAGCTTGCGTTAAAATCTAAGGAGTTTCAGAAGTTCACTGAAAATCAATCTATGTCTACTGCAGAAGGACTGATGATCAAGAAAAGTCAACACCAGAATAAGAAAGACAACAAGAAAGGTTCTAACTACGGTGCAAAGAAACAGGATAAGAAAGGAGGAAATTCTTCAAGTTCTTATGTTAGAAAATATTTTCATTATCATGAGCCTGGACACTTCAAGAAGATTGTCCAAAATTGAAAGCATTGAAAGGGAAAGGCATGGATCATCCTCCTGATACTAAAAAAGTTCAAGTAAATCAAACAATCAACGAGGTAGAAGATGGATATGATTTTACAGAAGCTTTTTGCATCACTACATGTGAAGTTTCTACAGAATGGGTTATGGATTCAGGATGCACATTCCATATGACACTAGGAGATATTGGCTTGATGATCTAAAGTATCAGAATACAGGATCTGTATTACTTGGTAATGATCAATCATACAAAATCAAAAGTGTGGGGTCTGTGAAACTTAGGATGTATGATGGGGTTTTAAAAATGTTGCTGAATGTTAGATATGTTCCTGATCTCAAGAGGAATTTGATCTCTCTTGGCATGCTAGACTCCATGGGATATAAATTCCAATTTGAGGAAGGAGAGTTGATAGTCTCTAAAGGTAGTACTATGATCATGACAGGTATAAGGAGAAATGATTTCTACTACTTAAAAGGACCTGCAGGACATGTTCATGCTGTGAATAATGAAGAAAATGCATTATTATGGCATGGAGGACTAGCGCATATCAGTGAAAGAGGACTACATGAACTCTCAAAATAGAATTTGTTGAATGAGGATCACATATCAAGATTTGGATTATGTGAATATTGTATTTACAGAAAAGCAAAGAGACTACGGTTCGAAGTAGGAGAACACATGACAAAGTCTGTTGTTGACTACGTGCACTCTGATGTTTAGGGACCAGCCAAAATTCTCACAAAGAGAGGAGGTAAGTATTTTATTTCCATAATAGATGATTATTCTAGAAAGTTATGGATTTATATACTTAAATAAAAAAAGAAGCTTTTGAGAAGTTTAAGGAATGGTTGACTAAAGTAGAAAACATCAGCGGGAGGAAACTTAAGCATTTAAGGACAGATAATGGGTTAGAATTTCTATCTTAGAAATTCAATCAATTTTGCAAGGAAAGAGGTATTGTGAGGCACAGAACAGTACCCGAGACACCACAACAAAACGGTGTGGCTAAAAGAATGAATCAGACTTTATTAGAAAGGGTAAGATGTGTTTTGAGTAGTGCAGGTTTTGCAAAATCTTTTTAGGGAGAAATGGTCACTATCGTGGCATATATCCTGAACTGGTTTTCTTCCACCGCTTTGAAATTTAAAACTCCAGAAAAAATATGGTCCGAAAAGGTAATAAATTACAGTATGTTAAGAGTCATTGGATGCTTAGCATATGCTCAAATAAAACCGGACAAGTTGGAGCCTAGAGCAGTAAAATGTGTGATGATTGAATATCCTCAAGGTGTCAAAGGTTACAAGCTATGGAGTATTGAAAATCAAAAGTTTATTATTAGTAGAGATGTTACCTTTGATGAAACAAAAATGTTGTTGAAAGTTGTTACTGAAGCATATAAGACTATTCAGGTTGAGGTGGAGTCGCATGTTATTAAACAATGGTTTGAAAACCTTTGAGAAGGGATAAGAACGAGATATCTGATGAAGAAGGTGAAAGCAGTGATTATCAATTGACAAGAGATAGAGAAAGAAGAGTTATACATCCACTTGCAAGATATGCTCAAGCGGATATGGTATCATTTGCACTATATACTGCACTTAAGGTGGAGTCTTTTGATCCTGGACCTTATAATGAAACTATAAGCTGCAGTGACAATAGAAATTGGTTGCTAGCTATGGAGGAAAAACTTGCATCATTGAAGAAGAACGATACTTTGAAAATATTAAGTAATCAAAAGAATCAGAAATTGGTAGACTGCAAATGGATATACAAAAAGAAGCATACTACAACTGGTGATCAAATGAAAATTAGGTACAAAGCTAAACTTGTTGCAAAGGGGTATTCTCAAAAAGAAGGAATTAATTATAATGAAATTTTCTCTCCTGTGGTTAAGCACTGTTCAATCAGAATTTTATTATCTCTTGTTGCTCAGTATAATCTAGAGTTACATAAGATGGATGTAACAACTGCATTCCTACATGGTAAACTGGAGGAAGGAATCTATATGAAGATACCAGATAGTATTTCTATTAAGAATGCTGACTTTAAGGCTTGTTTACTATAGAGATCTCTTTATGGCTTGAAACAGAGCCTAAGACAGTGGAACTTAAGATTTAATGAGTACATTCAGTCTTGTGGTTTTGAGAGAAGTAAATATAATAGTTGTGTTTATCTGAAGTTAGATAAGAATCATAACGTATATCTGTTACTGTACGTTGATGACATGCTCATTGCTAGTCAAACTTTATCTGGGATTTAGGAATTCAAGGATATATTAAAAGCTGAATTTGAGGAGAAAGATTTGGGAGAGGCGTCTGTTATATTCGGTATGGAAATCATAAGGAGGAGAGAAGCTAATTAATATTGTTATTTTGAATCAAGAATCATATCTGCAGAAAATGTTGCGTAGATATAATATGGATTATTGCAAATCAGTAACAACTCCTGTTATGCAATGTCTAAAACTCTCTCAAGATCAAGGAGCAAGTACTGTAGCACAAAAGTTAGGGATGATGAAAATACCATTAGCAGTTTAATGTACTCTATGGTGTGTTGTAGGCCTGATTTGACATACGTTATGAGTGTCATTAGCAGGTTTGTGGAAAATCAGGGGAGAGTTCATTGGAAAGTTGTGAAGTGGGCATTGAGGTACGTTAAAGGAACCGATGCCAGAGGTCTAAAATGGCAAACAACTTTAGGTAACTCAAATGCTTTGGTTGGTTTTGTAGATGCTGATTATGCAGCAAACCAAGTGACTAGAAAGTCTTTGACTGGATTCATATTCACTTTATTTGGTACTGCAGTGAGTTGGAAAGTTACACATCAATCAATTGTAGCCCTTTCAACTACTGAGGCAGAATATGTTGCTCTTATTGAAGCGGTTAAGGAAGAAGTTTGATTGAACGGACTAATTAAAGAGTTTGGAGTGGTTCAACAATCTGTTGAGATTTACTGTGATAATCAAAGAGCAATTCATTTGTTAAAGCATCAGGGTTATCATGAAAGGACAAAACATATTGATGTCGAACTCTACTTTGTGAGAGACATGGTAGACAAAGGCATAGTTAAGGTGCGCAAGATTAGCACAGATGACAATCCGACTGATTATTGCACTAGAGCTATTCCAACTTCAAAGTTTGAGTTGTGTTTGAGCTTGTCTAAGATGAACTAAGCTAGTTGGTTGCTGCTCTATAAGAGCAGTATAAGGCGGAGGCTATGAAGGATGTACAAATACAAGAATAAGGTGGAGATTTGTTAAACTTATTATTCTTGATCCTTTTGAATTATATATATTATTTGTGTACAAATTAATTTGGAAGTTGGATTAAGAAAACATTATTTGACTGGAGTTGGTTGGATATTCGTCTTGAGGTTGGATATTATCAATCAGTTCTTTTGTTTTCAAATGGACGGTTCTTGATTCTGAATAACTACCTAGAAACAAACGATTAGTCTAGATAGAGAAAAATAAGCATTCTCATGGATTTGAGAATGAGAGATTGAGAGTAGAAGAGAAAGTGTATTTTGGCTTAACTCTTTGATAATCTTGATCTGTATCTTGTTCGATGTATCTTGATATCAATAAACTTCTTCCTCTGTCAGTAGATGTAGATCTTTTGATCGAACCACTTTAAATATGTGTTGATATATTCTTCTTTTCTTATCTGTTGTTGGTTAGTTTGTTATATTTTGGTGAAATCTTGAATTGTTAAATTCACAACAAATCCATATAGCCTAAGACAGCTAAACAATCAATTTGAAATATTAATTACTTGATAAAATATCATTATTAGGTAATTGGTAAAGAGACTAGTACTCAAGAAAACCAAGACTTAATAGCGCAAGTACCTAAAGAGGAAGAGAAAATTAATTTCTAATCGATCCTAGGATTTTCAGCTCATTAAAAGTGTTAAATCTCGCTTAATCATAGTGATCTAACTTGGCTAAGCAATACTCTTATAAATATTTGTAAGTAATTAATCTTAATTTTATAATAATCTGTCATATTGTTAAACTAGCTTACCTTAACATTACCAATTCTCTATCCTTAATTCTTGAAAGTTATCTTTTCATGATTTTATTCTCTTTGCGGTAATTTAATTTTTGTAATTAGTAGTTTAAGCAATTGTCTTAAAAAAACAAACCTTCCAATTTGTCTTACATTAAATCATCATAAATAGAATTAATTCATATATCTAATACTATCTCGTGGGTTCGATATTTAATTTGGTCACACGTACTACAATTGATCCCTTATACTTGAGGGTGAGATTCATTTTTTCAAAAGAAAATAGTGAACACTCTCCTCTTTAGCCTCTTTCCTGTGCTCCGACTTTCTTTACTTCTCTTCTCTTCTTCTTTTACCTCTTCAAGTCTTGGTTCTTTCACCCTTTGCATGTGAGCTTTCATCTTGCCATTCAAGCTGCTCTAAATAAGGAAAATTTAATTGAAAGTTATAGTTATGGTACTAAATTAATATAAATGTTTTTTTTAAGACAATTTAAATTCTTAAAAAGTTATGGGACAGAAAAAAATTTTAATTCAACTTTTAGGACTGGAATTGATTTAATGTTTCCTTTTTTGTGGTGAAATATAACATGGGTCGAATGAAAAGGGAAAGTGTGAAATTTACCTTGGGACGGAGGGAGTAGGGATGACAATGGAATTGGTATTTTTGGGTACATGATCTACCGAATTCTAATGGGAAGGGTAAGGAATAGTTGTAAAAAATTCCATTACAATTTGGGACGGTAATAGTTAAGCCTCGATACCTGCAGGTACCCCGTTTATATATATATTTTAATAAAATTTAATATATATAATATAATTTATATATTATGAGATATTTTATATATTTAATTAATAGTTATAAGTTTTATTTACTCATGGAAGTCATAGCAGAAATTAATAATACACGTCTGCAAGAAAGATTTCAAAGACTTTTCGACTGAACAAATCAACTCTCCAAAATTCCACAATACTTAAATATTTTTCGCCATATCTATTGATGTTTCATAAGCTCTGAAAACCTGCCATGGAATTCTCTCAAGTTTTTGGTTTCTTGCTAATCTTCTTACAATCCATAAAAATTCTTGTCAAAAATGGAAAGTTTATGGTACCAATCACCATCCTCTCCTTACTCCTACCATCCATCCTTCTTCTTGCTTTCATATACGTCTTCCGATTTCTTACGAATATCATGATAAAATACACAGAATCTGAATCTCCATATCTGCAAATAATAGCATCCGTCGTACTTCTTCTCGTCATCGAAATCCCTTTCGAAATCGTACTCGTGCTGGTCTCCAACGCATCTTCAATCGCCACAATCCTGGTATCCGCCTCGTCATACTCGGACAAGAACACGTCAGTACGGTATCTGTACTCCAGAATCAAAGCAACATGCAGGAGAAAGTTGGTGTTCAGAAACACCTTCCGTGGGGGTGCTTCGTTTGCAATCGTGTTGGTGGTCATGCTGGCCGTGTTGTATCGAAATCCCATCACCATTTCATTAGCGATTGTTGTTGTTGTCGTCGTCTCCGTTTACCAGATGTACCACTCGGTTGCTCCGGTGATGTCCCACGTCGTCTCGATCTTGGAGGGGAGAGAGAGGGAGGAGGTGGTGGAGAGGGCGGAGGCGCTGGTGGAAGGACAGAAACACCATGGATTTATGATCAACCTCTTCTTGAACTTGCTCTTCTTGATCATGTTCTTTGGGGTTTGGATCAATTTGGGAGAGAGAATATGGTCGATGAATGCAATGGTGTATTGGTTGGTTTTGTTGAACGCCTTCTGTCTCTTGAAGATCTTTGGGTGCGTGGCGTATGCAGTATTGTACTTCCAGTGTAGGAAGTTCCACGGCGAGGAGATTGATCAAATTGCTGGTTCTGAGTACACTAAATTGCCCACTTCCAATTTGGGAGGTGATATTCCTTAAGATATATGGTACATGTTTGGATTTTCTATGTCATTTTACTGTGACATCTTCGGATGGATGACACATAAGATACAGAAAAGTTTAAACTATAGGGAGCAATTGTTGGATTTATATCTCTTTTTACGTGTCAATTATATAACTATAAGACGTAACAAATTTTTAACTCAACAATATTCAAATAATGATAAAATTTTCACATAATTAATCCTTGTGTGATGGGTTAAAAGCTTGAAGCGTTATTGATCGGTTGAGTTATCATGATGATTAACTTCCTTCACATGCTATCAAGTCGGCATGTGGGGTGGGCGATTCCACCTTTCTGCACAATGATAAAATTTTCACTAATAATAAATAGGGTAAGGAAAATATAGATTTATTAATAGTAATCGTATTGGACAAATTCTCTTGTAAAACATTATATATGTGAGACGTGTTAAAGTATGTTTATTATATAGATAAAGTATGCTTAATGATTGTTAGAGTATGTTTTCTAAAATAAATAAATGATGAATTAAAATATAATTTTAGGGTGTTATAATATGATTCATTATTAACATACTTTAACAATAAATAAGCATATTTTACCTATATAATAAACATACTTTAGTAATGGGTCAACCCGTCTCACAACCACCTCACAAAAAACTCGTTTCACAAGAGAGTTTCTCATCATATTGAACGAAACAAACTTGAAAATCCGTTCACATGTCTATAATTAAATTGCGTAATTTAATTTAAATTAATTTAAGTAGCATAATTTTAAGTTAAAAGAGATGCTTGATGAAACCACCTAGTAATCACGACAAAGCATTCAGATGGCTTGTATTATTGATCGGTATGTCTTTCTCCCGGCAATAAGGGTACATTTGAAGCACCACAAGAAAGAGTTATGTTATTATTTTTACTTGACAAAAATTTCTGTGTGTTACATTAGCTATTCCAAATTTCCAATTCAGTACTATTAGGATATAAGGACAGTCAAAAATTAATAACTTAATGAGAGCCATTTATAATATATTCATAATCCAGTCACCACCATTAATCTACTGAAAGATAAGAAAACACTATTAGTTATCAAGTCATGATTTTTAGTAGTCAAGTGCATATCTCATCATCACATTCAAACACGTACACAAGTATTAATACATACGCCAAGGTAACTTTCCTTCAACCTCTCTATATATATAACTTATTTATCTTCTTGTGACACAAATGAAGAATATTACAGAAATAGCAAATCAAACCTCTGTATTATCATCGCTACTGTATATTCCATAACGGAAGGCCTAGCACAAATAAAAAATAGAACATCTAACACCACACACACCTAACCACTCATATTCCCCTATAAAAAATAGAACATGATACCTCCCTAAAACAATCCACCAAAACCTAACAAACATTAAAAAAAAAAAAAAAAAACTCCACAATACCAAAAATAAATAAATAATAAAGCACAGTAAAATCGCAAACAATACAAAAATACATAACATACAATAAACAAAATCATCCATCAATTACAAATAAAAGCATCCATCAATCAATCACCAAGATAAAAACAAGGATAAGAACAAACCCCATCACATTCAAGATAAAAGAAGTAAAACTAAAAATCCACATACAAATTCAAAATACTAAAAATCCTTCCCATCAAACATAAAATACAAATCCAACAAATCAAAACATCTCAATTCCTAATCAACTAGCACTACACCAAGCACTAATGAGTTTTTCTAACTTCTAATGAGTTCTTGGAATATGAGTGTTTGGTGAACTAACTTCTAACGACTAACAAATTAACATTGACCGATCAAAACAAAAAAAGAAGAAAGGAAAAAACTAATGAGTTTTCCTAAAAATGACTCCCTTCACGGTTTCGGAGGTTACGTGGGCTTGGTTGAAAGTTCCATCTCAAAATCAAGTTCTCCATTGAGTTGGTGGGCTTTAACTGTTGTAGAGGAAGGTGACCATTTGTTCAATTCTCTTTAAACTATCATTTACTTGTCCTACCTCATGCGCTAACTTTTCATATTTCTTTGACAATTGATCAACTTTCTCATTCAACTAACGTATACCTCCCTCATCTTCACTTGCTCTATTCTCTCTTGAACTTTCTCCCCCTTTAGCTTCCTTCCTGTGCTTTAATTTTCTTCACTTCTCTTCCTCTTTGCCTCTTCAAGTCATGGTTCCTTTGTTGGAAATAATTCATTAAGATCCAAAACTTTAATCCCTAACGTGATTCAACAATATCCATAAAAATAATTAAATAGAGGTATAGCTGGATCCATTGATCTTCTTATGCCGAATTAAATGGAAGATCAGCAACAGGTTTAAGGTCTTCCTCAACTAAGCCTCTGGATTCCCTCAGGACCTTCGTAATCTCTTCAGATGGGGAAAGAGAGAACTGTGTGCAGCTTAGTGTCGGGGACCATAACCTAGGGTATCTATATATATTACTCAAAACAGGCCACCCATAATCACCTGATTAGTAATATTGGGTATATACTCATTGGCTCATATCAAACAAGTGTAGTCCATGAGCTTTTACTTTAATTTAATCACTTAATTAAGTCCAACATATAATTTGAATAGCTAATATAATTGAATGTTAATATATTGCTCATAATTAAATAATATAGAAAATATAAATTTCCTAACAATCTCCCACTTGGGCTATATATTATTTCCGAAGACAATTATATTAAGAATCCTTAAATGCACAAGTTTATGCTATTCATTCAGACTACCTTCAACAATCTGGTCCATCTCATATACCAACAATGGAATTACCACGACATTCACCACATTATTATTCGTGGTTAAACTCTGACAATCACCATATTAATATACTTAATGCCATAGATCGAATATGGTAAGTAGCATGAAAATTACATGTAAAATGTGATTAATAACATGTCTATTCCCAACTAGTCCAACTTTAGTGAGATCAATCCAAAATGCAAATATCACAAAATGAAAATTAACTCTAGTGAATTCAGAACAAACCAAAAGGTCATCAACTTTATTCTATAGAATTCTAAATGTTTCAAATCTGAAGTTCAATACATAGAACATAAACTCCCACTAAACTAAAGTAACATCATAAATAACACCCATTTGAGCAGTATGCTCATGAAACACCTTCGGGGTTAATGCCTTAGTTAGTGGATCTGCTAGCATGCTATTTGTTCGTATGTGTGCAACAGTAATTTGTTTATTCTGAACTCTCTCCTTAACAACAATGTACTTAATTTCAATGAATTTTGCTTTAGTAGCACTTATGTTGTTATTGGAGTATAGTACTGCTGAACTATTATCATAATACATCTTCAACAGTCTTTTGATACCGTCAACCACACGTAGACCAGTGACAAAGTTCCGCAACCATATTGCATGATTAGATGTTTCATAACAAGCGATGAACTCTGCAGCCATGGTGGAAGAAGCTACAAGAGTCTGTTTAGTAGACTTCCAAGAAATAGCTCTTCCAGCCAACATAAACACATAACCCGATGTGGAACGCTTGCTATCTTGACATCCAGCATAATCGGAGTCAGAGTATCCAACGATCTCCAAATTCTCCAACCTCCGATACGCGTTTGGCCGCTTTCCAGTGTTGCTCTTCTGGATTGCTTAAATACCTCCCCAAAACTCCACTATAAATGTTATATCGGGACGAGTGCAAACTTGAGTGTACATAAGACTTCCTACTGCCGACGCATAAAAAGTCTTTTGCATCTCATTTTTCTCATGGTCATTGCTGGGGCATTGCTTAAGACTGAATTTTCTCCCTTAGCTACAAGGGTGTCTAGTGGTTTGCTTACTTTCATGCTGAATCTTCCTAAAACCATATTGATATAGCTTTTTTGCGATAATCCAAGGATACCGGAGAACGATCTCTGAGTATTTGGATTCCTAATACAAAAGAGGCATCACCAACATCTTTCATTTCGAAATTTTTTGCAAGAAATCGCTTAGTTTCGTGCAATAAGCCTATATCATTACTAGCAAGAAGAATATCATTGACATACAAAACCAAGAAGACATATTTACTCTCACTGAACTTGCAGTATACACAATCAGCAATAATATTTATCTCAAAACCAAAAGATGTGATTATTTGATGAAACTTATGATACCATTGACGGGATGCTTGCTTGAGACCATAGATGGATTTCTTTAATTTGCACACTGTAGACTTTACATCTCCGAAGACAAAGTTCTCAGGTTGGGCCATATAAATGGTTTCCTCAATATCTCCATTGAGAAAAGTAGTCTTTACATCCATCTGGTGTAGCTCCAAATCGAAATGAGCTACAAGTGCCATGGTAGTTCTAAAAGAGTCTTTCGATGAAACTGGAGAGAAAGTCTCTTTGTAGTCAACGTCTTCCTTTTGAGTGAAGCCTTTAGTGACTAGAAGAGCCTTATATCTTTCAATATTGCCTTTTGAATTCCTTTCGGTTTTAAATATCCATTTACAACCAATGAGTTTCACACCATCAGGCAATTCGACAAGATCTCAAACGCCATTGTCACTCATAGACTTCATCTAATTTTTCATAGCGTCAATCCATCTCTGAGAGTTAGAACTGCGCATGGCTTGACTAAAAGTGACAGGGTCATCTTCGGTCAAACCAACTCCATCCTCATGTTCTTGTAGAAATACTATATAATCATCTAAAATAGAGTTTCTCCTCTCTCTAGTGGATCTCCTTAATGGCACTTCTTGAGGTGGTTGAATTTGTTCATCAGCTAATGGAGGAAGGATTTCAATGTTGTCTTGATTTGGAATAATGTTTTCCATATGAGTCTCTGGAGTTGTTTCTTGAGGAATGATTGGTAAAGTAACCAAATCATCATCAACTCCAGAATCTTCTTCAAAGACAATCTTCCTCATAATATCTTCCCTCCCAAACTCAATATCCTCAAGAAATTTAGCATTTCCCGTCTCGAAAAAGGTTCTTGATGTGGGATGGTAAAACTTAAACCCCCGTGAATGCTCAGAGTAACCAAAAAGTAGCAACTTATCGTTCTTGATTCCAGTTTTCCTTCATGTGGCTTATAAGGCCGCGTTTCAGCTGGACAGCCCCAAATCTGTAAGTGCCTAATGCTAGGTTTCTTTCCTATCCAAAGTTCATAAGGGGAACTGCTTTATTTAGTACTCTATTGAGAATGTATACTGCTGTTTTCAAGGCTTCTTCCCAAAGAGACTCTGGCAAGGAGGAATGATTTATCATACTTCTTACCATATCCTTAAGAGTCCGATTTCGACGTTCAGCAACACCATTCATGCGAGGTGAACCTGGCATAGTATATTACGGAACAATTCCACATTCTTTGAGGAAAAGTGTGAAGGGTCCTGGACGTTGTTCTCCTGATCCATCAAACCGACCGTAGTATTCACCTCCATGATCAGATTTTACAGCCTTAATTTTCTTACCAAGTTGAAGTTCAACTTCAGCATTGAAAGATTTGAAAATGTCCAATGATTGAGATTTCTCATGAATCAGATATAGGTAGCCAAAACGAGAGTAGTCGTCTATGAACATGATGAAGTAACGTTCGTAAGAATGGACCACATATATCAGTGTGAATAAGTTCTAAGACTTCTTTAGCTCTTTCAGCTCCTAATTTCCTCAAATTAATTTGTTTCCCTTTTATACATTCAACTCAGACTTGAAAATCTACAAGATTTAAGGAATTAAGGATTCCATCAGACAGAAGTCTTTGAATTCTTTGTTTAGAAATATGGCCTAAGCGCTTGTACCATAAAATGACAGAATCCTCCGAAAATTTTTTCTTTGTACCTCTTGAATATGTTTGTAGAATAACATTATTGGAATTTATAAGATCAAGCATGTAAAGATTATCAATTAAATAGCCATTACCAATAAAATTGGAATTTTGAAAGAGACATACTTTATTATTTCCAAAAGACCAGGAAGAACCCAGTTTACCCAAAGCAGAAATAGAAACCAAATTCCGTCTAAAAGACGGTACAACAAATGTCTCAAACAAGTCTAAATAACAACCACTCTTTAAATGCAATCTAAAGGTTCCAATAGCCTCTACTACAACTTTATTGCCATCTACCACAAAGATGAATCTTTCAGCATCATTTGGCAGTCGGCAACTCAGGCGCAATGACATATTTATGTGAGTAGTAGCACCAGAATCTACTCACCAAGTATCTTTAGGTACAAAGGATAAATTAACCTCAGAACAAACCAAAGTAAGAGGCATACCCTTCTTAGCATGCCATGCAGCATACTTGGAGCAATTTTTCTTAAAATGATCCCGCTTCTTGCAGAAGTGACATCTATCCCGCTTCTTGCTTCTTCTGCTCAGAAGCAGCAATCACAGTACCCTTCTGCTATGAAGCAGCAACCACAGTACCCTTAGGTCGATTTCTTTTCTTGCCTTGAGCATTTACAGCCTAGTGAGCACTTTTAGCTCTATCTCTCTGCACTCTCTCTTCCTCTTGCACACAGTAATATATAAGCTCATTAAGGGACCATTTGTCCTTTTGAGTGTTATAACTCACTTTGAATTGCCCAAAGTGTGCAGGAAGTGAGATCAGAACCAAGTGCACAAGCAAATCATCATAAATGTCCAACTTGAACGTCTTGAGCTTTGATGTGAGATTAGACATCTCCATGATGTACTCCCTTATGTTACCTTTGCCTTTGTACCTCATGGAGATAAGTTTAGCCAAAAGACTACTTGTCTCTACCTTTTCATTTTTGGCAAAATACTGCTCAACAGCATCAAGGAACGATTTGGTATTTTTGCTCTCAACAATAGAGCCCCTAAACGCCTCCAGAATGGAGCGCTTCATGATCATCATGCACATTCGGTCTGACTGATCCCACTTTTTAATTTTAGCCTCATTTGGATTTTCAACATTAGCAGTGGGTCGTTCAGACCGAAGAGCCAGATCCAAATCCATACAGCCAAGAACAATCTCAAGTGTCTCTTTCCAGGTCTTGAAGTTTGTCCCATTAAGCATTGGGATGATATTGACTTGTTGAGAGAAGTTAGGAGCTGTAACAACAAAAACTAAATAGAGAACAAATTAAGTATACTAAAAAAACATTCATGTCATAAAGCAAATTATGAACGAATAAGTAAAACAAATTGGAGACCCATCTCAAGACACCAAGTATAACATTAACCTCGTCTATGAACAAATATAACTACAGTGGTAATCTTGGTGCAACAATCAAGTATTGACAATAAGTTCTGTCAAACAAGAGTCTATCTATGGACCGACTAATATTCACATGAACAATCCAAAAAATTATCACATACTTATCATCACATGTGTATTATTATTCTGTCAAACTGTGCCTATCTATGGGCCGAACACAGAACATATGAATAATTCCACATTCATCTATGTAATATCAATAAAGCCTTTCTCCACACACAGAGATTGCTTTGACAACATGGTGTTTCAATTGACTAAATTGAAAAATTATTAGACTAACTAAATAAATATTTAAAATATTAAATTTAATTAAACGACCTTGTACTGTCTCCCCAATTTAAATAAGTTCATTATGGGTTCTGGATGAGATTCATAAATTAAATCTCTATTAATTTTTAGTAATAAAATTAACAACATAATACTGATAATCATATTAGCAATCAATGCATGCCAAATCACCAAATGATAAACATGGCAAGAGGAAATTGAGTTTCGTGTGCAACTTAAAAAAAAATATTCAACAGATTTTTTTTATTTAATCTCAAAATCAGCCACTGTAAAAAAATGACTTGAAAACTGTAGCTAAATAACCTTAGTAGGACTGCACAATATCTTAAACTGTTGAATTTTTATTTATTTATTTTAATATGCAGATTAACATCATATAGGTGGGTACACTGAATTTAACATCATGTAGCCAAATGGTATACAAAAGTTGACTAAAAATACATGACAGTTCATTGCCACATAATAGGCGTTACCTTTTGTCAAGTTGGTACATGAATTGCATGTACTACACCATATAGTCAAATGTCAGTTTAATAAAATTAAATGTCAAAATCAATTTCTTAGCATTAATCCAACTAAAAAATTGGCACAATCAATTTCACTATCAAATAGGCACAATCAATTAAGAATGTGGAATTGAAATTTAATTTCACAGACTAGACGAATTAAAAATAATAATTAATTCTCATAACATAATATTCAATTTTCATTTGGAACTAATACAGAATATATGGTTAATTAATTAATTCACCAAAGCATGGCATTTCGAATATTTGTAATCAATTAACATGGATTATCATCCACGAAAAAAAAAAGTTCATAATTCAATATTTAACATGTGAAAATTCGAATCGTAATAAAGAAAATTATGAAATTAATCCACATTCTTAATATTCAAATATTAATATTACGGATCTCAGAGAATCATAAAAGGGTGGCTCTGATACCACTTGTTGGAAATAATTCATTAAGATCCAAAACTTTAATCCCTAACATGATTCAACAAGATCCATAAAAATAATTAAATAGAGGAATACCTGTATCAATTGATCTTCTTATGCGGAATTAAATAGAAGATCAGCAACAGGTTTAAGGCCTTCCTCAACTAAGCCTCTGGATTCCCTCAGGACCTTCGTAGTCACTTCAGATGGGGAAAAAGAGAACTGTGTGCAGCTTAGTGTCGGGGATCATAACCTAGGGTATCTATATATATTACTCAAAACAGGCCACTCATAATCACCTGATTAGTAATATTGAGTATCTACTCATTGGCACATATCAAACAAGTGTAGTTTATGGGCTTTTACTTTAATTTAATCACTTAATTAAGCCCAACATATAATTGAATAGCTAATATAATTGAATGTTAATATATTGCCCATAATTAAATAATATAGGAAAATATAAATTTCCTAACATCCTTCCCCCTTTGCATGTGAGCTCCATCTTGCCCTTCTGCCCTAAATTTGGCAAAATTATTGAAATGAAAGTTATAGTTATTGTATTAAACTGATACAAATATTTTTTTCGGTACAAAGTTTAAAATCTTAAAAAGTTATGGGACAAAACAAATTTTTTAACTTAACTTTTAGGGTTAAGAATTGGTATGATGTTTCTTTTTTTTGTAGTGAAATTTAATGTGGGACGAACGAAATCAAAAATGTGAAATTCAGCTTGGGATGGATGAAGAACTATTTCATTTGATTTATTCATAAAAAAATTATGATTTAATATTTTTTTATATTCCCCTCGTTTCACAAAATGCTTCACGTTTATTGTTCCACGTTATTTAAGAAAAATCATTTTTTTATCAAATTTATTGACTTTGGAGGCTATTGTAATATTTTTATGTAGCAAAAAAAATATAAAGTAATGGTATGTGTGTGAAAAAGGGAGTGACAAATTTCAAATTAAAGTAATTTTGAGATTGTTGTATAAAGTGATATTTTACTTTTTTGAAGTGTGAAGGTTATATGGAACGGATGAAATAATTTGTTTTCTCGAGAGACATCAACATTTAGGGTGATTTTAGAGTGCCCTAGTGCACCAAGGGTTTATAGGTGTGCACTATACATGTACTTATCTTTTAAATTTTTTATTATTCTATTTTATTTAATGGTAAAAATTAAATTAAAACTTAATAAAATTATTAAGATCATTAAGGTGCACTCTAATTAAACTCTAAAGACAAATTCTCTTGTGATACGTTATTTACATAAGATGGTTTGTGAGCCATGTTAAAGTATGTCTATTATTTAGATAAAGTATGTTTAATGGTTGTTAAAGTATGCTGAATTATACATTAATATATGATTTTAGTGCATCATAATTTGATTTGTTAATAACATATTTTAATTGTAAATAAGCATACTTTATCTATATAATAAGCATACTTTAGTGATGGATGACCCGTGAATTACTCAACTCTAAAACGTAATATGATTGGTTGAATATATATTACTTATATATTTATCACGTGTTTGTTAGAAAGTTAATTATCCTCCTTTATTAAAATTGAATTTGAGTAAAATCATGAGATGAAACGAACATTCATTCACTACACACATGACATCCACGTCCAAATAGCCGGATACGTCATCCGTCACGTAGGATTAACTCGAGAAAATAAAAATAAAAAATAAAAAGAATACACCAACTAAGCACAATATTGGCATAATTCTTTCCTGTTTGCATAATAGATTGAAAATTTTAACTAGCTAGTTTTGAACCAAATAGGTTTTAAATTTTAACCCTATTTTTACCGCGTGAACTCAAATTTTAACAGCCATTGACCATTATACAACTCTTCAGCCATGAAATTGTAATAACTCCATGATTAGATTATCAAACTCCCCCCAACCAAAATGTCCATATTTTACTGTACAACAAACACTTGTGTTGAAACCGGGTTTACGACATAAGCATTGTGGTCACCCCTTCCAATTCTATATATCTTATGCATTGTTAGGGTGTCTAAATTAAAAGGGGGACATGATTTACAATTAACTAACTCTTACTATATTGGGTATTTCATTTAAAAATATTCATTTTCCCCTTTTACTAACAGGGCTCCATTTATGGTCCACCATTCACTACTAATACAACTATTCACTATATATAAAATAATAAAGAGTTAGTCTCTTATAAGTCGGAGTTAATCTCGTGTAAATCGGATTTACATTATAAACTCTTGTAAACCATGTGATCCCCTTTAATTTAAACACCCTAACAATACATGAGTATATAGAATTGAAAGGGGGACCAAATGATTTACACAAGTGTTGGTGAATAATATTAATACTCTCTAATACACGTAAAAAGCAATTAAGACTTATGAATGAGAGGGAAGGGGTAATAATATTTACAGCAAGAAAACATATTAGGGAATATCAGCCCCCAAATTGGAAGTAGGCAATTTAGAGTATCCCAAATCAGGCATTGGATCAATAATCTCCTCGCCATGGAATTTCTTACACTTGAAGTACAACACTGTGTACGCCACGCTTCCAAATATCTTTAACACATAGAAAATGTCACGCCCCGACCCCAGACAGAACGCGACAACCGCCACGTTAACCATAAATTTCGCAGAATGGGTGCACTCCACTCCACAAAGTTTATAGAAAACATAAGGTTTGCTATCAAGTACCTGTAGAACTGAACAACTGATAACAACGGGTACAACCCGAGGACATCATCTCATAAAGTTTCAACAAGGATTTACAAAGGTACAAAATACATCGGTGTAACTTAGTTTAAAGAAAATATACATGAACGATATAACATCGCGAAGGTACAGAAAGAACATCAAGGGGGTCACCAAATATAAACTATACAATCTCGCCAATAAATCCGTCAATTTACATAAAAGAGAAAGTACCCAAAACACTGATTGGATGATGAGCAAACGATAGGAAAACCTCCAACCAAAACGATATCAACAGCCTGAAAAGGAAAGAATGATGGGGGGTGAGCAAAACCACTAGCTCAGTGAGGTGATAAGCCGGTCACCCCGACCCTTATACGAAGCATGTATTCCCACTCGCGGTTCATAACATAAAATCCAACATTTCGTCTCACAATAACTATTTCTCACTCAGTGTACATATTAATGAAAATAAAAACCTTAGAGCACATTTACGAATAACACAATTAGTTCAAACAACATGTTATCACATAAAAGACGCGTGGGTAGTCAGTATCCTCCTCGAACTGAGCTCTCCGTCGAGAGACAGTCCAAGCCCGTCACCGTTACTCTAGATAAAATGCACATTAATATTCTTTCTCAACACGCCAAGTGCTAAAGTTCACAATTCAATATCGACGTGAATACTTGAAATGATCAAACATATAAACATATATGACATGCATGTCCCACACCAGTGACGTTGACTGAGCCTATAATAGACTGATCCATCTAACGATCACCCTCTAGAGTATCAGTATTTGGCAAATGGACAGGTGCCCCGTTAGATCTAACTCACCCGGGTTTGCCAATCCCGGGCAACTTGGTTGTCACTCTAACTCACCCGAACCGCGACAATTCGGGCTACTTAACCAATCTCGCTCCAACTCACCCTAACCGTGACCAATTCGGGCTACTTAACCTTGGTACCAGGCATACATATGCATATGCATCATAAGATGAATAACGACTCAGGTTAGAGTCTTAATTGGCACACAAGAATAACCAGAAATCAATTCTCAAATAATTCACAATAAATGCTATCAGATATCAAGCCGACAAGGCTCTTCAGTATAAGTTAAAATCAATAATACTCATAAAATGGCTAATAGGACTCTAACCAGAGCAATCGACCCAATCAGGCTCTTTACCACATAACACAATACCAAATAATTTTCTTGTCAATTAACTAAAACAAAAATAAATGCACATTTATCGAGGGTCCACACTTCCCACAAGAGAAGGCGTTCCCGAATTATCAACTCACAAGGAAGTGATTAACTCTCTCCGGAATCTGAAGTCGGTCCCTTGCCCTTCGTCGATGGTTCTTTACCTAGAAAGGAGATGAGCAATTAAAGACAAATTAAATATAACTAACTATTAGCGGTAACATCCCTTTCATTGCTAAAAACAAATCCTAATTGAGTTCGAACGAGTCGATATTAAATAAAAATGGTATGTAACTCCTTAACATCAGTTCCCAATCCCACATAACCCGTTTCAATACATTAACTAAAAAAACGATAGAAAATAAGTTTGAATTCTACATAAAAATTCTGAAATTTTCCAGCTAGCGGCAGTTTACGAGAAAAATCTTAACTAATTGTAGAATAATCAGATTGAGGCGTTTCAAGTGGCTACGGAAAGCTAACGAGTTCATCTACGTACAGAAATTAAGTTTACAAACTTTCGAGGGCAATAGCTATGTCAAAATCAGTTCGAACAGTCTGCAAATTACCCACATACCAAAAAGAAAAACCCCACAAAATTACAAAATCATGGAAGAAGGAAGCTTAATTCACACACCACTTACCTCAAAACCACTTAGAAACCACCTAGGATGAGGGTTGTAAGGGAGAATTTGATCAACAAGGGTTTCTCCTCTTCACTCTTTTCTTTCCCCTCTTTTGATTTTCTTCTCCCATTCTTCTCTCTTTTTATTTTTAACTTTAGCCTTACTAATTATATATCAGGCCATTTAAGTGGGCTGAAACTTTGGGCCACAAAATAAATAAATAAATAAGTTTGGGCTTTCTAAAAAAAAATCTAGTTGGGCTAAGATAGGGCTGGCCTTTTGGGCCATAAAATAAATAAATAGGTTTTGGGCTTTCTAAAAAAAAATCTAGTTGGGCTAAGATAGGGCTGGCCTTTTGGGCCATAAAATAAATAAATAAGTTTTGGGCTTTCTAAAAAAAATCTAGTTGAACTAAGATATTATAAAGTGTCCCCTCCTCTAAAAAGTTTCGTCCTCGAAACATAAACGTACCTAGAGATGAAAAGAGATTTGGATGGTGTTGACGTATGACTGACTCTGGTTCCCATGTTTCTTCTTCAATTTGATCACTTCTCCATAGAATTCTCACCATAGGAATGGATTTGTTACGAAGCATTTTCTCTCGGCGATCTACAATTTGAACAGGTTGTACTTCGTACGATAGATTTTCCTTTAATACAACTGGGGATCTTTGAGCACGTGCGAAGGATCTGGTTCATATTTTCTAAGCATAGAGACATGGAAGACATCGTGAATCTTCGACAATTCCGATGGTAGCTCAAGTCGATACGCGACACGACCAATCCTTTGCACAATCGTAAACGGGCCAATATACCTTGGACTCAACTTTCCTCGACGGCGGAATCGCAACACGCCCTTCCATGGAGAAACTTTCAGAAAAACTTTGTCTCCTTCATTAAACTCCAAATCGCGCCTCCTATTATCTGCGTAGCTTTTATGTCGATCTTGCGCTGCCTTAAGTCTGTCTCGAATAAGTTGTATTTTTGCCTTCACATCTTCGATAAGCTCTACTTGTTCGATTTGTCTCTCGCCAACCTCATCCCAAAAGAGTGGTGTTCGACACTTTCGGCCATACAGAGCTTCGTACGGGGGCATTCCAATGCTTGAATGATAACTGTTGTTATAAGCGAACTCCACCAAAGTCACGTACTTATCCCAGCTACCTCCCAAATTCAACACCACTGCACGTAACATGTCTTCTAGTGTCTGTATAGTTCTCTCTGACTGTCCATCAGTCTGTGGATGAAACGAGGTACTGAATAGTAATTTTGTACCTAGCGCTTTCTGCAGACTAGGCCAAAAACGGGAAGTGAATCTTGGATCACGGTCAGATATGATTGACACTGGTACTCCGTGCAATCTCACGATCTCATCGACATATAACTTGGCAAGTTTCTCTAAAGATTCGTTAGTATGCACTGGAAGGAAATGTGTCGATTTCGTCAGACGATCGACAATGTCCCAAATTGAGTAATGACCCTTTTGGGTTCGAAGTAAACCAGAAACAAAATCCATTGTGACGTTTTCCCATTTCCACTCAGGAATAGGTAGTGGTTGAAGCATGCCGGCTGGTTTTTGGTGTTCCGCTTTAATCTGTTGGCATGATAAGCACTTTGATACAAATTCAGTAGTGTCCCGTTTCATACCTGGCCACCAATAATGCTCCCGAAGTGTTCTATACATTTTGGTACTACCAGGATGCATAGCATAGGCTGAAGAATGAGCTTCCTCAAGAATAGCTCTACGAACATCAAGTTCTGATGGAACACAAACACGATTTTTAAAAGTAAGAAGTCCATCATCCCGAATTTGAAATTCTGTTTCTTTTTCTTGATTTAGCTTCGCCATCTACTGTTGTAAATAAACATTGTGTGATTGTCTTTCTCGAATTTTCTCGAACAAGGTAGGTCTAACCTCGAATTTGACAATTAAGGCAGAATCATTAGACTTTTCACAATCGAGCGAAATGTGTAAAGATTTAAATTGCTCCAACATAGGAAGATAAAAAGATTGAATCGAAGCAAGTGAGGTAGAAAACTTTCTACTCAGAGCATCTGCAACAACGTTCGCCTTGCCAGGATGATAATCGATGACTAAGTCATAGTCACTAATCAACTCCATCCATCGCCTTTGCCTGAGGTTGAGCTCCTTTTGCGTGGTGATATACTTTAAGCTCTTGTGATCAGTGAAAACCCGACAAGTTGCATCATACAGATAGTGCCTCCAGATCTTCAATGCAAAGACGATTGCAGCCAACTCTAAATCATGTGTAGGATAATTTTCTTCGTTCTTCTTCAATTGCCTTGAAGCGTAGGCAATAACCTTTCCTTCTTGCATGAGAACGCATCATAATCCTTGTCTCGAGGCGTCGCTATAAATGGTAAATTCTCCAATCGCTGGGTCTAGCAAAGCAAGAATAGGAGCTTAAACGAGTCGTCTTTTCAATTCTTGAAATGCTTCGTCGCATTCTTCACTCCATTCAAATTTTACCCCTTTCCGAGTCAATTTAGTCAAAGATGAAGCCAATAACGAAAAGTCTTTGACAAACCGTCGATAATATCCAGCTAATCCCAGAAAACTACGAATCTCTGTCACGTTCTTTGGACGCTCCCAATCTAGTATAGCTTGAATCTTCACTGGATCGACGTAGATTCCTTCTTTAGAAATGTGATGACCCAAAAAGCTTACCTCGCGAAGCCAAAATTCACACTTCGAGAATTTAGCATAAAGCTGATTTTCTCTGAGAATGTTCAGAGCAATTCTTAGATGATGAGAATGCTCGTCGTCCGATTTAGAATAAATAAGAATGTCATCAATGAAGATGATGACAAACTTATCTAAGTACGGCCGAAAGACCCGATTCATAAGATCCATAAAAGCTGCAGGAGCATTTGTGAGTCCAAAAGGCATAACACATAATTTAAAATGACCGTATCTGGTTCGAAAAGCAGACTTAGGGATATCAGATTCCCTAATCTTGAGTTGGTGATAACTAGATCGCAAATCAATTTTTGAGAACACAGTTGCTCCTTGCAATTGATCAAACAGATCATCGATTCTTGGAAGAGGATATTTGTTCTTGATTATCACCTTGTTCAATTGACGGTAGTCGACACATAGACGAAGTGATCCATCTTTCTTCTTGACAAAAAGAACTGGAGCACCCCATGGAGATGTGCTAGGTCGTATGAAACCCTTCTCCAATAATTCCCTAAGTTGTGTCTGGAGTTCCTTAAGCTCAGCAGGCGACATTCGATATGGAGTAATCGATATAGGTGTGATTCCAGGAAGTACGTCAATGAAAAAATCAATCTCTCGATTCGGAGGTTGTCCTGGTAAGTCTTCGGGAAAGACATCAGGAAATTCATTCACGATTGGGATGTCATCTAGTTTAGTTTCAGAAAGAGAAGTATCGATGACAAATGCCAAGAATGCCTCACAACCCTTACGCATTAATTTATGCGCAGTCAACATTGAAATAAAAAAGAGGGATCTCGTTTGAAGTTTACCTTCAAAAACGAGTTCTGAGAATCCTGGTCTACGAAAAATAACAAGCTTCTCGTGGCAATCGAGAATTGCATGATGAGAAGAAAGCCAATCCATGCCAAGAATAACATCAAGATCAATCAAAGGCAATGGTATCAATTCAGCCTCTAAAATGACATCTTTGATCTTCAATGGACAACCAAGGAATACCGAATCACGAATTAGACGCTCTCCAAGAGGGGTATGAACGATGATTCCAGGTGATAAATGAGAGATAGGATAATCTAAGATCGCAGTAAGATCATCCCGGATATAAGACCTATCAGAACCTGGGTCAAATAAAGCGTAGACCTGATGGTCTCCCACAAACACATGGCCTAAAGAAGCAATATTAGGTGAGATTGTGATTTAAAAATTTGAAAAGATAGAATTTCTTACGAATGTTTTATTCGTAATCAAGTGGCATAACAAGGCGGGGTTAGATTTAGCATGTGAAAATACTCAAATTATAAATTACCTGTCACAACCTTCGGATCTGAGCGAGCCTCTTCTTGGGAAATATGAAATACTCTAGTTTGCTTCCTTCCTTGCATAGGTGATTGAGTACTAGGGCCGCTTGAGGCATCGGGCACTCTGGTAACTGCAGATCGAGTATCTCTGGGTGTAGAATATGTTAGTTTACCACGAAGCTGACCAGAACCCTGACTGCTCGTTCCCATAAGCTGAGGACAAGAAACTCGCATATGCCCCGGCTGTCGACACTGAAAACATACTTGAGGAGCCTTACAGGGGCCATCATGATATTTTAGGCAATTCTGGCACTTGTGATTTTCACCAACCGATCCCGAGACATTGCTCCCGCCTCTACTAAACTGCTCCCGAGGTTGAGGAAAACTAATATATACCGAACTTGGTGCACTACGCGAAGATCCCACACCCCTATACACCTTCGATGCATTTTCTGGAAATGCGCTCCATTGCCTTTTCTTTTGAGATCGTTCTGCAAGCTTATGTCTCGCCTGAACTAAACCTTCTACCCTCAGGGCTTCTTCGACGAGATCGTCAAGACTCTCGTACTTGTCTCCAGACTTGATGCGATCTCGAATATTTAAATTAAGACCATCTTCAAATCTCTTGCATAAGTCTCTCGTCGTATATGACTCAGGAGCGAATTCTCGCAATTCCAGAAATTTGCTTTCGTACTCCACGACGACATAATGCCTTGAAAGAGGTTGAAGAACTCCTTTCTCTTCTGATCCTTGATGTACTGAGAGAAGTATCGATCTTTGAATCGTTCCACAAAGATAGCCCACGTAATAGTAACCGAAGATGTCTCTTTTAGATTCTGCCACCATCGTCGTGCATCTGGGCCTAACAGCTTGGTCGCAATAACCACACGATAACATTCTTCAATCATCAAGATGTCAAAGGTCTCTGTAATCTCCTTTAACCATGCCCCCGCTTTAGAAGCATCTCTTGCACCGTCAAATTTCGAAGTCCCCATGTTTTCAACTGCTTTCACCAAATCAGGTATAAAAAGTGCACCTCGAGAAGCAGAACCTCCTAAAGCCATTTCTGGAGTAAAAACTGGTACATTAGATGTAGGTCGAATCGATTCATTAGCACGAAGAACCTCTTCAGTGACAGTCGTAGTTGTATGAGCCATTGTAGGTGGTGGAACACCATGTATTCGAATGTGATCATAATACAATTGGTACTGCTCGGGTGTCATCATGTGCTCAACCCGCAACTGGGCCCGTGGTTGCTCTACCTGGGAAACTGGCACCCTATGATCAGAATCGATAGGGTCCGTAACCGTCGGAGGAATGACATGATCAGAAGAAACATGTCCTCGAGGTCCACGAGGAACAGAAGAGAGTAGAGGACTCGGAGGATCACGAGGAGCGTGTCCTCGACCTCGACCTCGACGACGAACTGAAGGTGCCATAATGACTAAAAGGAAGAAAGGAAAGAAAATGCAAGGTCAACGTCAAGGCAATACGATACCTTAGGATGACATAGAAACAAAGTTGGACTCATTGGCTCGACTAAAAAAGAATGAGAATCATAAAACCAGGCTCTGATACCAAGAAAGTTGTCACGCCCCGACCCCAGACAGAACGCGACAACCGCCACGTTAATCATAAATTTCGCAGAATGGGTGCACTCCACTCCACAAAGTTTATAGAAAACGTAAGGCTTGCTATCAAGTACCTGTAGAACTGAACAACTGATAACAACGGGTACAACCCGAGGACATCATCTCATAAAGTTTCAACAAGGATTTACAAAGGTATAAAATACAACGGTGTAACTTAGTTTAAAGAAAATATACATGAACGATATAACATCGCGAAGGTACAGAAAGAACATCAAGGGGGTCACCAAATATAAACTATACAATCTCGCCAATGAATCCGTCAATTTACATAAAAGAGAAAGTACCCAAAACACTGATTGGATGATGAGCAAACGATAGGAAAACCTCCAACCAAAACGATATCAACAGCCTGAAAAGGAAAGAATGATGGGGGGTGAGCAAAATCACTAGCTCAGTGAGGTGATAAGCCGGTCACCCCGACCCTTATATGAAGCATGTATTCCCACTCGCGGTTCATAATATAAAATCCAACATTTCGTCTCACAATAACTATTTCTCACTCAGTGTACATATTAATGAAAATAAAAACCTTAGTGCACATTTACGAATAACACAATTAGTTCAAACAACATGTTATCACATAAAAGACGCGTGGGTAGTCAATATCCTCCTCGAACTGAGCTCACCGTCGAGAGACAGTCCAAGCCCGTCACCGTTACTCTAGATAAAATGCACATTAATATTCTTTCTCAACACGCCAAGTGCTAAGTTCACAATTCAATATCGACGTGAATACTTGAAATGATCAAACATATAAACATATATGACATGCATGTCCCACACCGGTGACGTTGACTGAGCCTATAATAGACTGATCCATCTAACGATCACCCTCTAGAGTATCAGTATTTGACAAATGAACAGGTGCCCCGTTAGATCTAACTCACCCGGGTTTGCCAATCTCGGGCAACTTGGTTGTCACTCTAACTCACCCGAACCGCGACAATTCGGGCTACTTAACCAATCTCGCTCCAACTCACCCTAACCGTGACCAATTCGGGCTACTTAACCTTGGTACCAGGCATACATATGCATATGCATCATAAGATGAATAACGACTCAGGTTAGAGTCTTAATTGGCACACAAGAATAACCAGAAATCAATTCTCAAATAATTCACAATAAATGCTATCAGATATCAAGCCGACAAGGCTCTTCAGTATAAGTTAAAATCAATAATACTCATAAAATGGCTAATAGGACTCTAACCAGAGCAATCGACCCAATCAGGCTCTTTACCACATACACAATACCAAATAATTTTCTTGTCAATTAACTAAAACTAAAACAAATGCACATTTATCGAGGGTCCACACTTCCCACAAGAGAAGGCGTTCCCGAATTATCAACTCACAAGGAAGTGATTAACTCTCTCCGAAATTTGAAGTCGGTCCCTTGCCCTTCGTCGATGGTTCTTTATCTAGAAAGGAGATGAGCAATTAAAGACAAATTAAATATAACTAACTATTAGCGGTAACATCCCTTTCATTGCTAAAAACAAATCCTAATTGAGTTCGAACGAGTCGATATTAAATAAAAATGGTATGTAACTCCTTAACATCAGTTCCCAATCCCACATAACCCGTTTCAATACATTAACTAAACAAACCGATAGAAAATAAGTTTGAATTCAACATAAAAATTCTGAAATTTTCCAGCTAGCGGCAGTTTACGAGAAAAATCATAACTAATTGTAGAATAATCAGATTGAGGCGTTTCAAGTGGCTACGGAAAGATAACGAGTTCATCTACGTACATAAATTAAGTTTCCAAACTTTCGAGGGCAATAGCTATGTCAAAATCAGTTCGAACAGTCTGCAAATTACCCACATACCAAAAAGAAAAACCCCACAAAATTACAAAATCATGGAAGAAGGAAGCTTAATTCACACACCACTTACCTCAAAACCACTTAGAAACCACCTAGGATGAGGGTTGTAAGGGAGAATTTGATCAACAAGGGTTTCTCCTCTTCACTCTTTTCTTTCCCCTCTTTTGCTTTTCTTCTCCCGTTCTTCTCTCTCTTTTTTTTTTAACTTTAGCCTTACTAATTATATATCAGGACATTTAAGTGGGCTGAAACTTTGGGCCACAAAATAAATAAATAAATAATTTTGGGCTTTCTAAAAAAAATCTAGTTGGGCTAAGATAGGGCTGGCCTTTTGGGCCATAAAATAAATAAATAGGTGTTGGGCTTTCTAAAAAAAAATCTAGTTGGGCTAAGATATGGCTGGCCTTTTGGGCCATAAAATAAATAAATAGGTTTTGGGCTTTCTAAAAAAAATTTAGTTGAACTAAGATATTATAGAAAGTGTTCAACAAAATAAGCCAACACGTCATTGCATTCATCGACCATATTCTCTCTCCAAACACTACCCAAGAACCCAGAATCATAATGAAGAAGAGGTTGATCATGAAGCCATGGTGTCTCTGACTTTTCACCAGCTCCTCCGCTCTCTCCACCGCCTCCTCTTTTTCTCTCTCTTCCACCACGGAGACAACATGGGCCATAACCTGAGCAACGGAGTAATACATCAAGTAAACGGAGATCGAAATCCCAACAACAATCGCTACTGAAATGGTGATTGGATTCTGATAAAATACAGCCAGCATGACAGCCAACGCCATCGCAATCACTGCTGGACGATGTGGAGAAATCATTGGCCTACAGATGATGATCTTCACTAGGTTTCTCCAGCTGGCTCTGATTCTTGCACACAGATCTTGTGCTGACGTGTTCTTGTCTGCGTATGACGTGGCGCATACCAGGACTGTTGCAACCCCAGATGCGCGGGAGACGAGGAAGAAGACGAAGAAGATAGTGAATTCGACGAGCAGAAGAGGAGCTATGATTGGCAGATACGAAGGATCAGATTCTGATGAAAATTTTATGATGAAATTTGACAAAGATTGGTCGATGTAGGTGAGGAGAAGGAGAAGGATGGATGGTAGGAGAAGAGAGAGAAAGGTCATCGATGCCATGAACTTTCCATTTTTGAAAAGAAGTTTGATGGATTCTTTCAAGATTGTCAAGAAACCGAATACTTCCATGGCGGGTTTGGAAGATCAGTGCTATGGCAAAAGATTTATTTATTTATTTATAAATGTTGGATTTTGGATATTAATTCAGTAGAGATGGACTTTCTTTGATTTGTTCTCTTGAAATTTGAAAAGTCTTTTGCATTTATTTTGCAGACGTGTTTATCTTCATTTTGGATGCCTTGTCACCCTTGTTTTTGAGGGAGTGGACATCGTCTGCGTCATTTTTTACATTATCTTCTGTATCATGCGTTATATAATTGGCATGTAAGACGGGAAAGAAATTCAATCATTACTCTAGTGTTTAACCTTTCTTTTTAGAGTATAGTTTCTCTCTCTTTCTTGCATGTCATTCATCCAACTGTGTGGCACAAAGCTCATGTAACAAAATGACATATAGAATTCGAACCAATCTATTCCACTTTTGCACATGTGTTGTCAATTACTCCCTACGTCACGGTGAAATATCACTATTTGATTTTTGCACGTGAATTAAGGAGTATTATATTTTTTGCTTTTTGCATGTGAATTAGAATATTACTCCCTCAGTCCCATAATACTTTTCATATTTATTGTTCCACATTGTTTAAGAAAAGTTGCACTTTTTACCAACTTTATTGACTTTGGAGGGTATTGTAGTATTTTTAGGTAATAAAAAAGTATAAAGTAATGATATGTGTGTGAAAAAAGATAAACAAATTTGAAATTAAAATAACTTTTGAGGTTGTTAGATAAAGTGATATTTCCTTTTTTGAGTTGTGAAATATTTTGTGGGACAAACAAATGAGGAAAGTATGAAAGATATTATGGAACGGAGATAGTATAATTTTATGTCCAATGGGTAGTTGTATTAGTAATGGCTGATGGACCATATGTGTGGCATTTTTACTGGAAAAATGGGAAGCTTGCGGTGGTAGGGAGAGAGTATTTGATGCTCCACAACACCATATAGAAACAAAAGTGGAAGAGGCAATCCCCACTCTTGGATATATGGTTGACCGCTTAAACTCAAATTTTAGAATTAAAAAGTTGAACTACAAAACACGTTGGCAACTCAAGTGGAAGTTATAGCAGAAATTAATAAAATATGTATGCAAGAATAGATTTCATAGACTTTTCCACTGAACAAATCAACTCTCCAAAATTCCACTTTTATATATTTTTCGCTATATCAACTGATGTTTCACAACCTACCATGGAATTCTCTCAAGTTTTTGGTTTCTTGCTTATCTTCTTACAATCCATCAAAATTCTTGCCAAAAATGGAAAGTTTATGGCACCAATCACCATCCTCTCCTTACTCCTACCATCCATCCTTCTTCTTGTTTTTTTCTACATCCAACGATTTCTTATAAATCGCATGATAAAATCCATAGATTATGAATATCTGTATCTGCAAATAATAGCATCTCTCGTACTTCTCCTCCTTCTCTTCTTCGTGGAAATCTCTTTCATCATCGCATTCGTGCTGGTCTCGCACGCATCTTCAATCGCCACAATCCTGGTATCCACCACGTCATACTCGGACAAGAACACGTCAGCACGAGATCTGTACTCGAGAATCAAAGCAACATGCAGGAGAAAGCTGGCGTTCAGAAATCACACCTTCTGGGGAAATCCGGCGAGGTTTGCTGAGTTGGCAATCCAAATAAATTTTGACCAATGAATCTGCCACATCACATTTTATTTAATAAAAATAAATAAATAAATTCCAATTTAATTTAATTTAAAAATTATAAATGCTGACTCATGCATCTTCGCCACCTTTATTACATTCAATTTATATACTCCTCCTTCCAACACGTCACCTCCTCTCAATCTTCATTCGCAATTTACATAATCCTCCTTCCAACGAGTCCCAGTCATGGCGAGAAGATTCACGTTGTTCAGAGTGGTCCGCCAAGAGTTACAGAGTTTGTCTTCCCCTGCGCGGCGGCAGAGGTTAGGGAGGCTCATGAAAATGATGGAAGCGGTGGGGTTGATTGGAGTGAAGAAAGGGAAATGGTAGAACAGGGGCTTTCGTTCGAGGAGATCAGGAAGTTGAGGGGGACGGTGCAGCAGAACTCCATGGATGCTATTAGAGCAGCGGAGGAACGGTACCAGAAAGCAAAGCACAGCGCCGCCGCCGCCGCAGCGGAGGAAGCGAAAGAGCGGACCAAAGACACCGCTGTTAAAGCTAACTATTAGCCTATCATACCATTCATAACAACTCCTGTTAAGCAAGGTCTAAAACTCTCTCAAGATCAATGAGCAAGTACCGTAGCATAAAAGTCAGGGATGATGAAAATACCATATGCTAGTTCAGTTGGCAGTTTAATGTACTCTATGGTGTGTTGAAGGCCTGATTTGGCATACGTTATGAGTGTCATTAGCAGTTTTGTGGGAAATCTGAGGAGAGTTCATTGGGAAGCTGTGAAGTGGGCATTGAGGTACGTTAAAGGAACAGAAGCCAGAGGTCTAAAATGGCAAAGAACTTCAGGTAACTTAAATGCTTTGGTTGGTTTTGTAGATGCTGATTATGCAGTAAATCAAGTGACTAGAAAGTCTTTGACTAGATTCTTATTCACTTTATTTGGTATTGCAGTGAGTTGGAAAGCTACACATCAATCAATTGTAGCTCTTTCAACTACTGAGGCAGAATATGTTGCTCTTACTGAAGCGGTTAAGGAAGAAGTTTGATTGAACGGACTAATTAAAAAGTTTGGAGTGGTTCAACAATCTATTGAGATTTACTGTGATAATCAAAGTACAATTCATTTGTCAAAGCATCAGGGTTATTATGAAAGGACAAAACATATTGATGTCAAACTCTACTTTGTGAGAGACATGGTAGACAAAGGCATAGTTAAGGAGCGCAAGATTAGCACAGATGACAATCCTGCTGATTACTGCACTAAAGCTCTTCCAACTTTAAAGTTTGAGTTATGTTTGAGCTTGTCTAGGATGAACTAAGCTAGTTGGTTGCTGCTCTGTAATAGCAGTATAAGGCGGAGGTTGAAGGATGTACAGATACAAGAATAAGGTGGAGATTTATTATGCTTATTATTCTTGATCCTTTTGGATTATATATATTATTTGTGTACAAATTAATTTGGTAGTTGGATTAAGAAAACATTATTTGACTGGAGTTGGTTGGATATTATCAATCAATTCTTTTGTTTTCAAATGGACGGTTCTTGATTCTGAATAACTACCAAGAAACAAACGATTAGTCTAGATAGAGAAAGAGAATGGGAGATTGAGAGTAGAAGAGAAAGTGTATTTTGGCTTAACCAGCGATTAATATATTATTTGCATTGCACATGACGGTTTTCCGGCGAAAATCTAGGGTTCCGGTGAAAATTTGGCGAAATTAAAACAAAACTAATAGTTATGGGACAAAATCGATACAAATATCTTTTTTGGGACATAATCTAAAGTTTTCAATAGTTATGAGATAAAAAAAACTTTTAACTCCTTCTTTTGAGTGTCCTAAACTTGGATTTCTTATAGTGAAAATTGCTTATTTTTTATTGAAAAAAAGATTTTGACACTTCTAATTATTGTATTTTGAGTTTTAATTTCTTTTTTAATTATTCATGAAGATAGCTCAAATTGAATGGTTGTTAGGATCATTTTTTCTGCATGATAGTTGTTGTTTCATGTGACAGTTTTAAGGGATTAATCTATTTTGGGCGTTCCACTTAAAGAGTATATCTCCTTTCATTTTTTACACACATGGAACTCGCACACACACCCACTAACACAATTAAAATATGTGGCCCACACTCCCACTAATATAACTACTCACCAAACATTAAATAATAGGGTATGTTTTAGGGCATCTACATTTATTTTAAAATTTCGTTTAAACCAGAAAATATTCTACCTACACCATTGTGAAAGGATGAGTTTAAACTCCTGCCACTTGTCGGTTCAATCTAATAAACTGAATTCATTTGGTTTAATTTTTTTTAAAGTAAAATTTAATTTTATATAATTGTTTAAGTAATAGTAAGTAAATAATATTTTTTAAATAGTTAGTTTAAACTAATATACTAATAAGTCAGTAGAGTTTTATTGGGATATGTGAAAAGATTGGGGGAGAGAGAGTTTAAACTGCTTCTCCAGTGCAAATGCTTTTATACTTTTATTTGAAATTGTTTCATATGAAATCATTTTACACTTTTTAAAATAGTTATCATTTTCGATATAAAATGTTATCAGTTTTCATTTATACTATAAATTGTTCATTAAATAGCATAATCACTTTTCATTAATTTAATATATCATTTTTCATTATAAAAGTTATCACTTTCTGTCTGTCAAGAATACTAAATGTACCCCATATGTTAAACGTACCCCACTAAATTATAGCAATATTTATATATATTACTAAACATACCCCATTTTTTACAATTCTACCCTTTTAATTATAAACATTCATGTTCATTCCATTCACGATTAAAACTTCCAAATCAAAGAACTAACATTGACCTATGAAGAAGAAGACAACAACCATTTTACTTCTATCATCTACAGCAACCGAGGGATAAAAATTCTTACCTCTGAAAGAACCACCATCACTTCCTCCACCATTAAGAAACTCAAAGTTCTAATTCATACTTTTCCCAATTATATTTTGAAACTCCTCAAGATTTCATTCAACGACATCATTCCACCAATGTCACCATTTACTGTTGGCTTGTTATCAAAATTCCAAAAAATTAAATTACTCTTCGCTTCTTTTAACATTTAATTCCAATAGATGTATGCTCCCAATAAAACCAGTCCAAATAAAATCTCAATCCCCTGTACAATAATTCATTTCGATGAATATGTGATATTCTGAAGTATGAAGTATCAATGAGATTATGGATATTTGACGGGCATTTACCATAATAGGCATCACTACTGAAACCGAAGGCTGCATATTCCTCTTTCACGTATTGGCTGCGTATTCCTCTTTCACGTATTCCTTTTTTATGAACAAGAAAAAAAAAGTGTAACTAATTCCTAAACCTAAAAAAAATTTAAATAATCTTGGCTGTGGAATATTAATATTACATGGTCTACTGTGAAAATATAGAAGACTTGTTAATATGAGAAAATTGTTAAGAAACTCTAGAAAATCCATGGCCGATCCCTTTTTATTCTCTTGCAGGGAATGATCTTGGTAATGATAATATGGATGACAATGAATTTTTTAAATAAACGGGATAAGTATAATAAATTTAGGTATAAATAATTTGACCTTAAAAATATACTCCCTCCATCCCAAAATTTTTTGCACACTTCCTTTGTAAATTAGAAAGAAAGTGTGCAAAAAATTGCGAGATGAAAGAAATATTTTTTAAAAGGGTATTTTAGTCTTATTAACTAAGAATATATTAGTATAAGTCTTTTTAGGGGTGCGTTTAGTATTTTCGGGATTGAGAATAGGGCCCCAATTTGTAAAAAGCGAAAGATACGGATGGGATGGAGGGAGCATGGTTGACCGCGTGAACTTAATTTTAGAATTAAAAAGTTGAACTACAAAACACGTAAGCAACCCAAGTGGAAGTCATAGCCGAATTTAATAAAACAAGTCTGCAAGAATAGATTGCAAAGACTTTTCCACTAAACAAATCAACTCTCCAAAAAATTCCACAATTATCTATTTTTCGCCTTATCAATTGATGTTTCACAAGCTCTGAAAACCTGCCATGGAATTCTCTCAAGTTTTCGGTTTCTTGCTAATCTTCTTACAATCCATCAAAATTTTTGCCGAAAATGGAAAGTTTATGGCACCAATCGCCATCCTCTTCCTACTTCTACCATCCATCCTACTTCTTGTTTTCATCTACATATACCGATTTCTTACAAATCTCATGAAAAATTCCTCAGATTATGAATATCCATATCTGCAAATGATAGCATCCTTCATATTTCTTCTCGTCGTCGAAATCTCTTTCATCATCGCATTCGTGCTGGTCTCCCGCGCATCTTTAATCGCAACAGTCCTCGTATCCGCCACGTCATACTCGGACAAGGACACGTCAGCCCGAGATCTGTACTCGAGAATCAAAGCAACATGCAGGAGTTCAGAAAACCCTTCCGTGGATCCAATTACGGGAGGTCTTGTGAAACTTGAACAAATGCTTGATGAAGAACACTCAAGAACTTGCACTCACTTATATGTTTGATCCCTCACGTTTCACACACTAATTGATTAACAAATGAAGAATGAAATGAAAGAGATCAACACAAAGATGTGTAGTGGTTCGGCATAAGCCTACATCCACTTTGTTGAGAGAAGAATTCACTAAACAATGAAGATGATGGTTACAAGATTACAAGCACACCTGAAAACCCTAATTCTTAAGCTTGTTTCTAACTGATATGTGAAGAAGATGTGTTGAAGATAATCGATCACAACTTGACAGTTCTTCAACTTATATATGGAAATGTGTTCAACGTCTAGATTCCTCTGCAACCAATCAAACGCATGCACATTAATCAGGAATAGTGAATTCCATTAGCTTTCTGCATGTATAGAATGAAGTTTCTGCACTCATCTCCCCCTTGTTTTCATTTATCTCACCTCGAAGCAAGTTATCCACCGTTTGAACAAACCCTAACATTTTTTGCCCAATGAACTGATGCTTATCAAATGGCTGGTTTTGATTACAGTAAATTGCCCACTTCCAATTTTGGGGGTGATATTCCTAGAGATATATGTTATCGATTCAGATTTTTTTGTCATTTTCGTATATATTATTGTCTGTGTCATACTTTTGGATGGATGACATTTACTAGAGATAGAAACTACCTAAAAATGAACGCTTAAACCCTAGAAAGGCAATAGTTGGATATCTTTACTCTCTTATGTGTAAAATTAGTATAACGTTCATGCATGACATAAAAGATGTTCTATAAAATTGGCGCAGAAAATCCAGTATGATATGATAAAATGTTTTATTTTTGCATGTAATAAATTATGATAGTGATTATTTGTTTTTATCTAAATAGAATTTTGAGTAATTAGTTGTATGGTTAAGAATTGTACTAATCAAAGCTCGATTTGGCCTAGCTTCCACGAATAATTCCATAAAGAAAAGTCGTAGAACATTAATTAAACTGGCTCAAGACTCGTAAAACATTAATTAAACTGACTCAAGACATTAAGAGGAGGGTTTAATAATATATAAAAATCAAGCATATGCAGCTCACGACATATGGACATGAATTGATACCTCCAGCGCATAACTCAAGTGGTAAAGGAATGATGGAAATGTCTTCCAACTGAGTTTGATTGTTGCAGGATGGGGGTTCGAATCCTGCCTTTGACATGAATTTGGCTCATTGCAAGCGCATGTTTAACAGTGTGTCCTCTCTATAAGTCACTTGAGACACATCCTGCGATTTACCTCTTCCACCAATCTCAGGACAGGGGCGGTAGGGCCCCTAATGGTGGGGTACATCATGAATTGATTTCACAACAGACAAGATATTAGGTAGTTTGAAATTTTGAATTATGGGCAAAAGGTCAATTTTACCCTTCATCTTATACTTTTAGATCATATAAGCCCCGACTTTATTTTTTATTCGTCTAAACCCTTCACTTTTTAAAATTAGATCATTTAAACCCTTTATCTTTTTGAATAGGATCAATTAAGCTCCTTATTTTATACCAAAGCAGCATTTAAACCCTTTATCTATTTTTTATCTCTTCAACATTTTTTTTAATTATAATTAAATCAAATATACCCTAATTCTCTATAAATTAAAAATATAACATTTGCACCCATTTTAATCGCCACCCGAACTTCCTAATTTATTTATTTTTTTAAAGAAAATGTTTTGGTGTTCTTTCTTTATTTTCATTTTCTGCTTTGATTTTTTAAATTTCAATTATATATATATTTAAAAATATTATAGATTACACAATATTATATATAAATACTTCATGAATAATTTATGAGTTCAAATTGACTACAGAATTTAATTTTAATTAAGGCAAAAACTCCTGTGCACCCGGCGCACGGACCACATTCCGTGCGCCTTTAGAATTTTGTGTTAAATTGTATATCCTTTAGTATACAGATGTGTACCCTTTATTTTAGAATTATTGTGTGTATCTGGGCGCATGGACAACACTCCGTGCGCCTTTAGAATTTTGTGTTAAATTGTAAACTCTTTAGTATAAAAATGTGTACCCTTTATTTTCTAAAGAAAAAAAAATATTAATGAAAAATGTATACCCTTTAAAACAAAATGGTGTACCTTTTATTAATTAAAGTGTATACCCTTTAGGCCAAAGCAATGTACCCCTACCCATAATACTAAATTTCTAAAGGTGCACGGAATGTGTTCCCGTGCGTCTGGGTGCACGCAAGCCTCACTCTTTAATTAATTAATTTAATTTAAATTGAATAAAACAAAGAACCAATATTACATTTTGCTTATTAATGTATAGCATATAATAATTAAAAAAATTAAATAAAAAAATATTAAAAGAAAAACAAAAATATAAATAATAAAACAAAAGAAAGGAAATATGGTTTAGGATAAAATTTGAGCCGATCATCGCTTAATTAATAAAAAAGGTGTTTGGATTAAAAAAAATTAGGTGGGGGTTTATTTGATCAAGGGAAGGAAGATGGGGGGGGGGGGGGGGGGGGTTGTGATTGTGATCTTCTAAATTTATTTAAAAAAGATAAGGTTCTATTGATCCAATCTTAAAAAATAAAGGGCTTAAATGAAAAAAAAAAATAAGATTAGGAATTCACTTGATCCCAATGAATAAGATGAAAGGTCAAACTGACTCTTTGCCCTTGAATTATTGTGGGGGGTGTGAATTGGAAAGAATTGAATATCTTCTTCATTGGCCCCAGACTGGTGGAGTAGTTAAATTGAATTGATGACATATTGATTGACTGTGTTAAAAGAATTTTGAACTTTTGATCCACATGACACATAATCCCTTTAAAATGGTCTTAATATTTTTACTTTTAGTCCCAAATTATTATTTTTTGCAGACTTGGTCCCATATAACCTCACATTTGCATATTCAGTCTCATACTGCTCCATTATTAGTTCCAAAATTTTAGATTCATATTTTATTTTATTTTATTTACTTATTTATTTATTTTTATTTTTTCTTTTTCATGTTACCAAATTATTAGTAAATTCAAAAAAGATATGCTGAAAAAAAAGAATAAAATAAAACATGAACATATACATACAATTCTTTTATTTTATTTATTTACTTATTTTATATTTATTTGACAATTAAATCTTTGCAAAATTGATCCGATAAAACTTCAATCTAACATATTTAGTCTTATACAGATGTATTATTAATCCAAAAAATTTAGAATCATATTTTATTTTATTTATTTACTTACTTTTTTATTTTTTTTAATTTTTAATATAACCAAATTTTTATTATTTTCAAAAAAGACATGTTCAAAATAATAATAATAATAATAAATAAATAAATATGATATAAAGTAACACTATTGATTATAAGAATTCAGATTCATATTTTATTTTATTTGTTTATTTACTCATTTATTATTTTATTTAATGTTACATTTTTATTACTTTTAAAACATGTTCAAAATAATAATAATAATAATAATAATAATATAATAATAACAATATAATAATAATAAGTATTAAATAAATAAATAAATAAATAAACATAAAATAAAATAAAATAAAATAAACATAAAATATGAATTTAATTTATTGGGACCAATGGTGTAATTGAATGAGACTAAATATGCTAGGTTGAAGTCTTATGGGATCAAGTCTGCAAAGAAATAATCGTTTGAGACTAAAAATGAAAGTATTGTGACTACTTTGAAGAGGTTATGTGTCCTGCGGGACCAAAAGTGCAAAATTCTCACTGTGTTAACACACTGTTGTTCTTCTATTATATTTTGTTGTTACATTTATTGTTGAATATCGTTGGATGATTGATACGTATGATATAATAAAACATATACCCTTTTAGGAAAACTTAAACCATTAAGGGCGATAATTGAGATTATTTCCTCGCACACGTGTCACTCATCTAACACGTATAATATGAGATGTAATACGAAATGTAACAGAATATCCAAGATCGTGTTAACAAGGGTTATTAGACTAATTTTATGCGAAATACAAGATTTGAACTTCATTCTATATCTGCCAATTCTGTATGTGCGTATTCGACATTGGCTCCGAACGAAAAAGCTTTGAAATAGACATAAAAAAATAATAAAATTGTTATACTCCCTCCGTACCAGTCATATAGGTCCCCATTTGCCTTTTGTACCTAAATTAAGAAGTATTATTATATTATGTGCAATTGATAGTTGTATTAGTAGTGAGTAGTGAGCCATATGTGGGGACATTATACTAAAAGAGGAAAATAAGTACCTTTAAATGAGAAATACAATATAGTAAAATGAAAACATTTCGACGGTAAAAGGGTACATTTTTAAATAGAAAAGCGAGAAAGTAACAATTTTAACTAAACTTCGGAGTATATAACAATTTCACCACTTGAGAATCCCAAAGCAACATATATATAGGCAACAATATTCAAATAATGATAAAATTTTCACTGATAATAAATAGAGTAAGGAAAATATAGATTTATTAATATATAGTAATAGTATTGAATGAAACAAACCTGTAAATCCGAACACATGTTTAATTAAATTGCGTGATTAAATTAAATTTAATTTATATAAGTAGCATAATTTTAAATTTTTAAGTCAAAGGGGTGCTTGATCGAACCATCTAGTAATCATGGCAAAGCATTCGGATGGCTTGTATTCTGGACCGGTATGTCCTGCACCCTGCAATAAGGGTACATTTGAAACACCAACAAGAAAGAGTTATTGTTTTTACTTGACAAAAATTTGTGTGTCAGCACTTTTTTATGAATAAATTTCTTTAAGATGAATAAACAACATTTTAAAAAAAAATTATATATAATTAACAAAAAATGATAATTCCCTAATTGAATTATTTCATAAACAAAGTAATGTTTTTAATTAAAAAATTTATTGATCACAGATAATTTCACATAAGACTTGTAATACCCACTTTAAAATAAAAGGATTTTCATATTCTCTGAGAAAAAAATATTGTCTAATTGATATATACATAGACTAAAATTTGTCCAAATTTCACACTTTTCGAAAATTGAATCATTTAATATTAAATGTTATATTATTTAGTATAACAATTTATACCCTTGATTTGTTAGGAAAAAATTAATTTTTTTAATCAAACATTTATACTATTCATATTTCAGTCGATTTTTTCAATGAAAAAAATATACTCTTATTAGTTAAAAGGTATACTATTTAAAATAAAATGTTATACCCTTCTATGTACCCGAAGATAGAGGCCAATTCATATATATAATGGGTATATATACATCTATACTCTAAAAGAATTTATACCAAATGAAAAATGAAAAGTTATTCAACAATCAAATAAATTTAGGGGTGTTTGGTAATTTTAGTTAGAATAGGAATACGTATGGAATGAGAGTGATTCCTCCCATTATTGAGAGGAATGATTAATTCCCACATAAGTGAAAATGATTCTATTTCTCTTTCATAAACAAAAATTCAAAATTATTGTTCCCATTCCTCACCCTCGAAACTCATTTACCAAACACCTCCTCAGAATTTGTTTTTTCCAAATATAGCGAGACAAAAGCATAAATAAAGAGTTAAAATTACCTAATTAAATGAAAATGGACTATGCACGACAAGATGAATTTGAGAAAGTTAGAGGTGTTACCTTAACCGTTGCAAATGTTAATTCATAGTCTTTTTTCGCATATCCAACGGTGTACCTGATAGAGAGATGAGAGGAGATTGTTATTAAACAGACACATATAGTATATAAATATGAATATGTAGATGATGATGTAAATAAGGTGATGTAAATAAGCTAAAGCAAACTAACCCTGCAACTTGACCATCTACAAACCATGGTCTCCAAAGACTTTGAACGATTAACTCTAGTGAGTCAATCCACTCTTTTGTGGTTGTATGAGGAATACTCATATCGTGATCACCGCTGCCATAAAATAACAATTATATTTAAAGGATTTCTAATTAAATCAGTTATATATTCTCCCATTTAAACTATGCATAAATTTGGCCACGTTTGTGCTTTTTTTAAATTGTTGCATGTACTAATCTTTCTACCTCATATATAAGTTAATAATTTCATATTTCCAATTCTTGGATATTTAGGAGCATGAGCTTTTTATATACCCAAACCGTAATGTTATACATTTCACATCTCTTTTATGAAATAAACTCAATTCATTTCTTGGAATTGAAAAATAGAAAATAAATAAATAAAGAGAATGGTAAATTCAAAATTTATTTCACTCTAACAAAGCAGTCGAAAATATAGTAGACTCATAATAGTGAATTTAAATTAAAGAATGAATATAGTTTTAGTTGAGTTTAATTATAAAGTATGTGAAGATGAGGTGGAATGTAAAAGATAGCTTAAGTCCATCCACCAATGCTTGCTAATCAATGTCATTATCTCCTTTAATTTTACAAATATGGTAAATGTCTAATTTCTAAAATAAGTAATTTCATTCATTAATTAGAATTTGCAATTATACGAATATTACAAAGATTTTATGTGTAATTTTCGTGCATCATTTCCTGTGTCATTATTTGTGTGATTTGTTGAATGACCGCCTCATCTAAAAACTTAAGTTGAGAGAAAGGTAAATCGTTTATTACTTAATCAAGTCGCTCTAACACGCCCCCTCACACGCAGACGAGGGTAATTTGTGTCTCAAGCCTTGCATGTGAAATTTTCTAAGGTTCGAACTCTGGACCTTCATTTATCCATGACTCTGATATTATGTTAAATGAACACCTCATCTTTTAAGCTGATAGATAGGTAAATTGTTTAATACTTAATTAAGTCACTCTAACATGATCAACACATAATTAGGGAAAAAAATCAAACCATTGTACTTATGGTATAGTACGCTCTCTTTCTACTCTCTCTCTCTAACGTATCATCTACCCAACGATATGATACAGGAAATGCTATATCAAAATAGCACAGAGAATCTAAACTGCCCTAATATTATTATATTCTATTTGTCCAAAATTAAATTCCACACTTTTTTTTTATCCGTCTCATATTAAACTTTCTCATCCAAAAAAGAAAACATCATCAATCTTAACCCTCAAAAGTACATTATCTTAATTATAAATTTACCACTTCCACCAACACGCATAACATACTTCATAATTTATTTATTTATTATCTAAAAATATTACGTTATCCTTCAAAAATCAATAAAATTGCTAAAAAATAACATTTTTTAAACTCCACATCTACAGTAACTATGAAGATTAAGTTGGAACGGAATAATTATATAGAAAAATAAAATGAATAAGTGAAAAAAAAAAGATCACCTGTAGATGAGCGCTCGACATCTGTTCTTTGTCAAAATTCGGTGAAACGGCACCGTACTATTAACATCCTTAACATAAGGAAGATTTCCATATGGGCTTGGTATGTTATTTTGAATGCTTTTGTTGCATCTCACCCATTCTTCTATTGTTGCCTGAAATTACTACTACATCCATTCTCACAATTTCCAATTAATTAAATAACAAAAATAACTTTATAAGGGGATTATTCCACGATATTAAATTATATTATTTTTTTTATTAATTTAAATAATACCTCGCGTATGTAAAGAGCTTTCTGAACAGATTTATTGTTGGCCCAGCTATGACAAAGTGAATACGACATTTTCTGCATAGGAATATATAAATATAAATTAGAAAAATTATGTGCATTTGAGGAATGCATACATACATAAATAAAATACATAACAATAAAATATATTTGTAAAAGGTATTAACTTCTGTATATACGATCACTTTTCTTTAATATACAGGGAAATAAAATCATAGAGACAATTCGATCAATTTAAATTTTATTTTATTTTTAGGTGTTTTTCTTTTATATTCTAGTATTCATTCATATAATAATTAATCTAACTAAAAATTACATAACTTTTTTCGATGTCACGAAATGTATTCACGCATGAAAATTAATTAATTTCTTAACATATGAACAAATTAAGCTAACATAAAACACATGCTCGACATATCGGAATTAAAAAGAAATGTAAGAAATTAATTTATGGCATATTATATTGTATTGGGATGGGTACGTTCTTTCTTTTTTTCTTTATTTTTCTCTTCATTTTTTAATCTATTTTTTAATTAATTATTATTAATTACAGCTTTAATAATATATATTACCGTCCCAAATTAAATTTTCACACTTTCTATTTTTATTTGTTCTACAATAAACTTCAAAAAATAAAAAGAACATTGCATTTATCCCCAACTTTAAAAATACTTCTTAATTAACTACAAATTACCACTCTCATCTAAGCACACAATATACTTTATAATTTATTTATTACCTAAAAATAATATATTATCCTCTAGAATTTAATAATGTTGATACAAAAGTAATTTTTCTTAAACTCTCTGTCTATAATAACGGCACAAAATAAGTTGGGACGGAGGGAGTATAATATTTTATTATTGTAATTTATGTTCTATTTTACCACTCGATTGATAAAACATTGTGTTTTATAGCCTGTTTTATCTTTATAGTTTTAATATTTATCTTTATAGTTTAGTGTTTTTTTTAAGGGTGCAATTGTATAATTTAATACTTGTGATGCATATAAATCACGCTTTATGGTTAGTGATATATTTGTATATGTATTAAGTAAAAGTAGGGAAGTAATTAAGTGAAACAAAATCTAATCTTTCTCTATTACACTTAACTGCTATACTCTCTTCGTTCCAAATTTATCTTAATGTTTACTATAGATATAGAGTTCAAGAAATATAATTTTTTTACTTGCATTTAGGGGTAGTATGATATTTTTGGGTAATAAATAAATGATAAAGTATTTTATACTCCCTCTGTCCCGTTTCAAACTTTACGTTCGCTTTTTGCACGTAAATTAAGGAATATAATATTTTAATGTGTAGTGAGGTGAGAGAAATAATAATTTAATGTAAAGTGGATAGGTGTATTAGTGTGATGTATGGGACCATGGACAGAGAAATAATTAATTTGTGTGGCTCCTATTAACTAAAAAAGGAAATGTAAAGATTGAAATAGGGCACCCAAATTGAAAATATATAAAGATTGAAATGGGACGGAGGGAGTATGTGTTAAAAAGATAATGACAAATTTGAAATTGTCATGGGAAATCGATGATAGATGATCGAAATAGAAATCAGATCAAAAACTGCTCTTGCCTCATCTGTTTAGTCACCATACGAACCCCTCAAACTTCTCTGCTCACCTTATGCACCTGTTGTACATATTTACTTCTTCTTGATTTAAACCACACGTTGCACCTGATTCTTCTATGCATCATGATTACATACAATCTAAGATATCTGCAAACTCTCTAACAACACTTAACTATGATTGAATAAGGTTTACACTTCACAATTCCAACCTTAAACCTTATTCAAACTATAGCAACCCTTTTCTACATCACTAGTACTCCACCTTGAGTAGCAACCTTTCACCATTGCTCCACCTTGAGCAACACCTTTTACCATTGCTCCACTTTGAGCTACACCTCCAACGTACCAACGTTGACATACCACCAAGCTACAACAAGTTCGAACCATTTTCCTATTGAAAAGTGCCAACATTTAAAGTCGATTCTAACTCGCTAGGCCACCCTTAACCAATCTAATGCCAACGATTTCAAGCTGTCACCACATCTCCTAGCTTCCTGTTGAATCCGCTGTTTCACCCGAACACTAATCACTTACCGAAAAATTTCATTTCTTACCAACCTTGTTGAGCTAACTTGTTCAGGAAACTTCAAGCGTTAAGCTGATTTTACCTCCATGGAAACCCATGTCCTGACTCCACCTTCCGGGAGTCCCATGCCATTGCTGCATCACTTTTTGAACAATGCTGACACTTCCATGAAAAATTTCATGTCTCTTGCTTGTTATTGCCACCTTGTGCTGATCAAGTTCTTTGAATCTGCAACGAACCAACACTACAATTTTCAGCCACTTCTACTCCATCTCAACCTGAGATCCTAACCCGCATAGCTATCACACATATGCAAAGTTCAACACTCTATTCCCGCTGTTGGAATCGAGAACACCACTGTTGTATAAGTTCATCAACACAACCGTGAGATCTGATCTATCCTTTTCCCAACGAGCGATCATCTCCTTTCACCGATGAAGAAAAGCTACCGCTTCTAAACACTTTCGAGCGTCATCCAGTTTTCTTGATGAAGCATTGTTCCGCCCCTGGATTGATCCAACTTCCTCGCTGGAGCTCTGCCTTCGTTCGAAGCCTGTCTTCCTTGCCAAAAATTGTCATTGTTGCTTTCTTCCGATCACTACCAATACCTACGCCCAAGCCCTCTCTGATTTACATCAATTTCTGCAGATCCGTACGTACTGCAACTCTGCAAGAACCACCATCTGCAGCCGTGCAATTCCGAGCGCTACCCGTTCACTTCCTAAGTCATTGACGAGTCAACGGCACTAACTAGGTAGCTACTGCAATGGCTTATCTTCTCACCAGAAGATATGCCTCCGCTCTCGACGACTGCTATCAATGAAAACTCAATCTCTCTGCCCTCGATGCATTCCAGCCAGTGAAGTTGCTACGGACCAAGAATCTTTATCGCATCCCCACTTTCACATCGAATTATAAGCTATCTCCCGCTTTCCCATTCCAAACTGGTGGAAGAAACATACAATTCTTGCCGCGAACCCCTTTCTTTCAACTACCTCCACCGCTTTCTTGACCTCCTCTTCCCCTCTGATGCAGATCAATACCCCGCAACCACTGCTTCCAAGTACTTCCATCTATCGCCGAGTTCTACTACCTCTAACCACCATCAACTGTCCGCCGACCTTATGCGAGAACACCTCCATGTTGCTAATTACCCCTTGCAAAGTCTGATTCTCCATGGTTGAATATCAAGAACTCCCTTTCTTGCAGATTCGTGAACCCATAGGCCTGGTTGCATATTGACACGCTCTCAACTTCGAACCACCGCTCGAAGGTTTCTTTCTTCACACCCGGAATCAGATTCATCCACCCGCTTTCAATCTCGGTGGAACACCATCTTGATCTCAATGTCCGCCTTCTTCTTATTTTCTATCATCTTCCCATAGACGGCGCCAATTGTCGTGGGAAACCACTGACAGATGATCGAATTAGAAACCAGATTGAAAACTGCTCCGAACTCATCTGTTTAGTCACCATATGAACTACCCTCAAACTTCTCTGCTCACCTTATACTCCTGTTGTACAAATTTGCTTCTTCTTGATTTAAACCACATACTGCACCTGATACTTCTATGCACCATGATTACATACAATCTAAGACATCTGCAAACTCTCTAACACTTAATTATGATTGAATAACGTTTATACTTCACAAAAATTAAGTATGTTAGAGGGATATTAGTTAGTTGTTGTTTTCTTTTATGAAAGTGTGAAGTTGAATTTGTGACGGATCAAAACGGAAAGTGTGAAGTTGAAATTTAGGACGAGAGAGTACTAGATTTTATGGAGCCTACTCATGTACAACTCGTTTTAGATCTGATTATAGAAAATATTCTCTACAAGCGAATAAGCATATCTTTTGTGCAGAGATTTTTTCTTTATGGACTGGTATCTGATTCATAGACTGACTAATTTGGGGGAAGCCAGAACCCACCGTCCACTAACGTGAACCCCCATTTCAAGATAGTGGACCCTCATTTCAAGTTAGAGTTTTGCGCTCTGAATGAACTAATCCTACAGCTGTTAATCGCACTAGGGAATTTCATCTTAAAGCACATCAGTCCTCACTGTTAGTCCAATCCTTGGGGATTTTCTTCTGTATAGGGATTACCAGTAGTTGTAACAAAGACATATTTGATTGATTGTGAATTCTGGTGACGTAAACATGATATATCTACATAGAACTATTCAATAATAGAATTTCCTTTAACAACAAAATATTATTAATTAGTTGAAGGTAAATATCCTAATCCATATCTTTTTTTTTCAACTAAAATTTAATATTCATTTTTAAGGTTTAATTTTAATTATAAGAATATAATTATAATTAATTAATTTTTTCAAAACAAAGGGAAGGATTCCATCTATATGAAAAGGTTCCACCATATAATATATATATATATATATATATATAAATAAAAAGAAGTTGAGAATATTACCCGACACATGTATTTATTTTGAGTAATGAGTGTCTGCAAGTTGCGTGTTGGGTTTTGATGAGGAGATGAGTGCCATGATAAGATATCGTCTGTCTTCTTCTCACATGAGGGTTCCAAGATTTGGGCCGCGTTTATATACTCCAAACACTACACTAAATTAAACATCGTCATATTAATTTCCACAAATATGGCTCAACTTAATTAATATAAATAAAAATATTGTTTCGAAATCCTACCTCGTCTATCCTTTCAATATCTTTTAAACATAAAGAATTCTTGGGATCTACGTTCACATAATTTCCATGGCAATGTACTCTTGCTGACTGTCATCATTCAAGTAAGAAATTTTATTAATATAAGTAAACATATATTTACATTTATGAATAAAAGAGGCAAAACCTAGAGGGGGACCAATGGAATATTGAAAATGAGTTGTGATAAATCTCATCATTATTTTCATAGATTGGAATGTCTTGTGAGAACGTGTTATAAATCGTACTACTTGACAAGTGGGACAAAGTGAAAATTCAAACTCTTAGAGCAGGAGTTTGGATTTATACGTTGTGACTCATTCAACAGAAAATTGACAGCAAAATGAGATCCAGCATACATTTGATAATGAGAACAAAATGAATGAAAGATAAAAGGTATAAATAAAGAAAGATTGCCTGATATAATTCGTCAGAGAGAAGCCCCATTCGGTGAGCATACGAATATTTTCCGTTTAAATCAATAAATCCATCTGTACGGGGATTTCCAAGTATATATCCCTGCAGCTCATATTCTAAACAAGTTAACATTCTATTACTCCAACCCATAATGTGTTTGAGGATATAACATTTTATTTTAAAAGGTATTTATTTTAATTAATATGAATATTATATTTTCAATGAAAGAGATGGTTAAAATATCTAAGGCATCAATAAAGTTTTTTTTTTCCCCAAAATAAAAGAATTAATTTTTTATACTTAAAGTATACTCCATTCGTCTCGTTTCAAACTTTACGTTTGCTTTTTACACGTAGATTAAGGAAAGTAGTATTTTAATGTGTAGTGGGTATGTGTACTAGTGTTATGTGTGGGCACATGGAGAGAGAAATAATTAATTTATGTGGGTCTCATTTACTAAAAAGGGAAATGTAAAAATTGAAATGGGACACACAAATTGGAAATATGTAAAGATTGAAATGGGACGGAAGAAGTATTATACAACAAATGATGCACAATGGTATAACATTCGGATTGAGACGGACTTGTTCCTGACCTTTATATTCACTTCTGGTGTAGTTCCAGCTTTAATACCTTCAAAATAATTAAACAGAATGTGTAAGTTATTTCAAGATTAAATTACACTTTGACTCACTATAATTATCAATTCAACTTTAATAGTAAATTAAGAAAAGTGATAATTTTTAAGAATGCTATGACATTTTATATAATAGTAAATGAATGATTAGATATATATTGGGTGCGTAGATGGAGGTGAGTTTTCTTTTTAAACAAAGTATGTGGAAGAGTGTAGCTGTTTTAACTTTTTGTCTCTTTAAGAAGGTGGAAATTTTGTGGGAAGGACCCAAATAAAAGAAAAGTAAAAATTAAAAAGAGATATAGGAAATATTATTTTGCAAATATAAATGTAAAACACTGTCATACCATTATATACTTCATTAACAACAAGTGGTACAAAAATGCCAGCATAAGAGTCACCCCCAACATAGAATGGATTCTCAATATACTTCGGATGAATTGTTAGCCACTGCAAAAATGAAACAGAAAAAACGAATCTTGTTACGAATAATATTTTCTTGATCAAATATCAAATCTTGTTAGGGATAATATTTTCTTGATCAAATAACAATGTGTAAAATATGAGGAGGGAGGATGGAGTGAAAAGAAAATAATGGAGGAAATCAAATCTCATGTCTGGTTCCGGTGGGTTTGGAGAAAAAATGGGATCTAAAGAGACATTGATTATAAAGATTGGATAATTGATACTTGCAATTGTTTAGAAAAATTTTAATTTGTTGTCACTCGTATGTCTTACGCTAGGATCATTCACAATGTGGTTGTCACATTTGTAAGTCTTATTGTACTATGTGGTTGTTGCATTTGTAAGTCTTATTGTACTGTTGAAAAGGGCAAGGCTCATGCCCTATAATAAAATGTGCCAATAGGCAAATATATATACCCTCACTTATCAAATATCGATACCAACAACTCTTTTACATTCTTTTTTTTTACCAATTTACCAAATATGGACCCTTATACCCCTTCCAACAAAATAAAAAAAATTCAAAGTACCCACCCACACACCTCACTGCCGCCGGCCTCCACCAGTCATGTGGGTGACCCACACCGTCACCCACATCCACCGTCGGCCACCGCCGGCCATGTGGGTGACCCACACCGTTACTCACAACCACCGCCAGCCGCCGCTGGCCATGTGGGTGACCAATACCGTGACCCACACTCACCGCCCGCCGCTGGCTATGTGGGTGACCCACACCATGACCCACACTGGAACCGATGTGAATGGTCCCATGTGGGAAACCTACACAAGGGACATACTCCTTCCGTCCCGTGTTAACGTTGACATTTGCTTTTTCATGGAGATTAAGAAATATAGTATTTTAATGTGTAGTGAGGTGAGAGAAATAATATTTAATGTAAAGTGGATTGTTGTATTAGTGTTGTGTGTGAGTCTTATATGGAATAATTAATTATTTTGTGTGGGTCCAACCTGATTAAAAAGGAAATATAAACCTTAACTTGGGACAACCCAAAATGTAAAGTGTAAACCTTAACGCAGGACGGAGGGAGTATTGGGCATTGATATTGAATAGGAAGGGTAAAAAAGTCCAAAAATGTACAATTGTGTAAGAAAAATAACAAACAAAACAAAGTGTTGGTAAAAATTTTGACACTATTAATTCTGTGTATTTTTGCAATTCTCCCAAATAAAATACTATTCCTTTCTTTAAAAAAAAATGTAAAATTCACCCAAATAAAATACTATTCCTTTCTTTCAAAAAAAATGTGGAAAATATATTTTATTTTATTTTATTTTATTTCATAGACATTTGAAAGATCTCACAAGATTGAGAGGCCCCACTTGATTAATTAATTTGAAAGGGACTAGGGTGCAACCGGTTTTACCAATTGAATTGGTACACCCTAGGTCCCCACTCTTCTTAATTAATTTCTGCTCCTTCATTAATGTTGTTTTTTTATTATATTTTTAAATTTATTTTATTTAAATGACTATTATACCCTAAACCCTAGGGATAAATTATACCTTAAATCACAAGGGTAAAATTACAATTATACCTTAAACCATAAGGGTAAAATTACAATTATACCCTAAACCCTGAACACTAGGGATAAATTATACCCTATACCACAAGAGTAAATTACAATAATACCCTAAACCCTGAACCCTAGGGGATAAGTTATACCCTAAACCACGAGGGTAAAATTATAATTATACCTTAAACAACAAGGGTAAAATTACAATTATATTCCTAAAATTAAATAAAAAACAGTAACAGTAACAGTTTAAAAAAAAAAGAAAACACACACTGAAAGTGAAGGAAGGAGGTTGTACCAAAATGGAGGTTGTATACAAGTCATTATCAATTAATTTTATATAAAATTGTTTACACCCTAGCGTAGCATCTTCTATTTTTAATTCCCTTCAACTCGAGCCTTCTCTGTCCTCTCTGTTTCATTTATTGTATTCAAAATTAGGTAAATATCGAATAAATCACTAATTTTATTTTAATTGCAAAGATTAAAAAAAAAAACCCAATAAAGACACAATAACATTATTTTTTTGTTCATTTATTTTAAAAATATTATCAAATTATGTTGAAAATCAATTTTTTTAAATAATAAAAAAAATTAACAAATACTTCCGTGAGATCGTCTTAAGAAGACTTTTGTTAGACAAATAAAAAATAATAACATTTTAATAAAATGTAATATTCGAATTAATAAAAATAATAATGATACAGTGAATTATTTCATAAAAAAAATAATAATATTTTTACCATAAAGTGATAATATATTTAATAAAAATGAGTATTAACTATTTAAGAAAATAAAAAAATGATCCCATTTAAGTGTTACTCAACCCAAGAAAAAAAAAGCGATTGTAAATATGAAGACATTTAGCGAGGACTACTCCAAGTCCGTTCCAAAGATATAGTTTGTTTAACTCGTAAATTAAGAAATACTATATATTATTATTTTATGTATATTATGTAGTTGTGATTAATAGAATGTGACGATCATGAATGAGGTCTTTTTCTAAAAGAAAAAATGATATTTTTCTAATCGAAATGAAGGTATTTATGTTATTTGAGCATAAATGGAAAAATAAATATTCATAAATTAGTTTTTTTATATTCACAACTCAAGTTGTAGCTTTCAAACCGAATTGAAGATATTTTTATTATTTTAGAGGATTTAAACATTTCTTACTGAATATCGTATATTAAATATTTTTGATAAATTGTTTAGGTACTGGTGTTTGTTTTTAGCTTATAGTATAAAATTTTTATCCAAAGAAAAAAATTATTAAAGCTACACTGCAAGGCTCTGTAATCAAATGCCAACCATTTAAATTGGCAAAAAACTTGTGTGAATCCGGGCGCATGGCACACTCCATGCGCTTTTAGAATTTTGTATTAAATTGTATACCCTTTAGTATAAAGATGTGTATCCTTTATTTATTGAAGAAAAATAAAAAATATTAATAAAAAATATATACTCTTTAGAACAAAATGGTGTATCCTTATTAATTAAAGTGTATATCCTTTAGAAGTAAATAATGTACCCTTATCCATAATACTAAATTCTAAAGGAGCACGACACCCGGGCGCATCCAAGTCTCACTCTTTAAATTTTATAGTTAATGGCTAGCTGGCAGCACATGCGCATGCACATGCATAGTGACAACAAGATATGTTAATATAAAAAATAATGGATAGAAAAAACCAAATTGATGATAATGTAGCAATAGTTTATTAAAATTACCTTTTTTATAAAATCATGAACCATCTTTGATGATAATGTGTCATTTGAGTAGGACCCTTCTGCAGTCTTGGAATATGAAAATCCTGTCCCTGCTGGTTGATCTAGAAATATAATATTGGCCATCTGTAAATTCAAATCACACATTATATTTATATACATATATAAATCAGTTACCATACTGAACTCATGTTCAATTTATTATTTACATAAAATAAAAAAATCACCCTAGCTTAATTTGACTTCATTTTTAAAGTAATTTGAATAATAATAAATAAATGGTAGAATACGTTGTGAGTTATGAAGACGTCATAATTTTGAAATCAAAGATTATTAAGATGTTACTCTTTCCGTCAGGTAGCAACGGTTTTATTTTATCATTTAAAGTGTCTCTCTCAAATATTTCATTTTTCTATTTAAATATATAAAACTCACACATATTATTAATATAACTAAAATATAAAATCTACACATCCCACTAATACAATTAGAGACCGTTTACATCACTAGTTATCAGAAGTTAACCCTTATATAATCCTTGTATCTGTCTGTTTACATTCCATGTTATATTAAAAGTGACAACACCCGGGCTCCTGTCGGGCCGGGGTTAAATCCTACATGTCATGGTTAACTTAACAGCCCAAAATGGGCTTATAAAATTTAACACCAAGGTTAATGTCCAAATTTACCAAATTGGACAGATGAAAAACCAATCAATTAAATAGAAGTAAATAGAAGCGCGTAGAAGAAATATATTGCTTTAACCTCCCTCAGGGGTTGATTTACCCCCTAGGGATGGGTATCCCTAGCCATATATGTAAACGGCCACTTATTTACTATATATTAAATAATAATACTCATTAAATTATTAAAAAAACAAATGACCCTTTGACCTACAGATGGAGTATTAATTGTGAACTTCACTAATTAACTTAAGAACCATGGAGTAATATACTCCATACATAAATTTGAGTCAAAACAAATTGTGACATAAAAATTATAACACGTACCTTAGTCCAAGCGTACTCATTTAAAATCAAAGTTGGTATAGTCCCCTCTGAATTTTCTGCATCAATGCTTAAAGGGCCTATAAATATACACCATAACATTGATGCATCAGCATAAATACACCTTATGCATACTCTCTCCGGCCCGTCCTTATGGTTATGTTTGCTTTTTGTATGTGAATTAATGAATATAGTATTTTAATATGTACCGAGATTAGAGAAATAATATTTTAATGTAAAGTGAGTAGGTTTATTAGTGTGATGTGTGGGCCCATGGAGAGAGAAGTAATTAATTTGTGTGGGTCTCATATGCTAGAAAGGGAAATGTAACCATTAGAATTGAACGCCCAAAAAAGAAATATATAACCATTAGGATGAGACGGATGGAGTATGAATTAGGTAAGATAGCTGCACAATTAAATGTAATATTAATTGTTTTAATTTTATAGTTCAAATATTATTTTTTAATCTATCATATTAGATGATTATTATTCATTCGTTATCTTATACTCGTTCAACCAAAATCCACTCTAGTTATATTAAAATAACGACTCATATTACTATTTCTGATTTTTCAAACTTCACCACCTCCAAAACTAAAGCAACAAAAAGAAAATAATAAATTCATTCGAAAAAAATAATGGAAAAAAGAAAATATAGAGATACCAATTCTGTATATAAAGCCGGAGATGCTGGAGCAACCAGGGCCACCAGTCATCCAAAGAATGAGAGGATCCTCTTTAGGATTGCCATCTGATTCCACAAAGTAGTAGAAAAGTTGCACATCCTCCTTTTCTCCAACACCAACATACCTTCATTTTATTTATTTCTTTTTTAGATATTAATTTGGATTAATTAATCTTACAAAAACAATGAACGAAGTAATTGATTTCGGAATGTATAATTATTAATATTAATATTAATACACTCACCCTGTCTCTAGTCGGAACGGTAATTTTCCAGGAAATCCAGGAAGCGAATCAATCACCTTCTGCGCCAAAACTGTGTCGTTTAGAAAGAGAAACGCCGTCAGTAGTGTAGAACACAGCCACACCTCCGGCGGCGGGGTGCGGCGGCGGCGGCGATGACAAGCTGAGTCTCCTGTCGGCGAGGTTGCCATCATCTCTGGATTAATTAGATGTTTGTTCAGTCACTGTTTCAGAGGTTTCTTAGTCTTAAATATATAATTGGAGAGTTGGAGTAGCAGTGGCACTTACGTGCACGGATCTCGATACGTGGCAGATTTATCATAGAAAAAATAATTAAAAATTAAAGAAAAATCGACGTTTTCTTCGATGAAAAATCCAATGTTGATATACTCAATTGAGGAGTTAACCGTGTGTATTCACAATTTATAATTGAGTTACAATATAAATTAAATCTCTACAATTAAAGAAAGTCAAACATACTAAAATTAGAAAGATATGTATAATATTCAATCTTTATTTTTTGTCCTAGTAAAAAAGATATCAATGTAAGATGGGTTACGAGATAAATAGGTGAATCAATATTGTTAAAATGTGATATTAAGATAGTATGCTATATTACGATAGTTGAATTACTTTTACCGTGTTAACGTTTACATTTAATTTTGAGTGTATATTAGGTGCATGGTACACTCATATTTGTATAACTTTTTATTCTATTTTATATATATGTTATTCTATTTTGTATACGTGTTTCGTAATAATTATATTTTTTTACACTAAGTTTTTTATTAGAAAAACTAGTATTCATATGTGTATAACTTTTTATTCAATAGTATATTCATGTTTTTTAATAATTGTATATTTTTTTACACTCAAATTTTCATTAAAAAAACTAATAATTAAATTGTATAAATTTTTGCTCATAATTTTATATGTTTGTTTATATTTGTATAAGGGTGCTATGTTAGGGTGCACCTGAGTACACACTATAATTAGCCTTTATTTTTTACACATATAAATTAAGAGATATAATATTTTAATAAATAGTATGTTAAGAAATACTTCATCCGTTCCCTTCTAATGGTTACAGATTTCCTTTTCCAGCGTCTCATCCTAATGGTTACATTTCCCCTTTTTGTATATGATACCCACACAAATTAATTATTTCTCTCCCCATGAGCTCACACATTACACAAATACAACTATCCACTATACATTAAAATATAATTTATTTCACCTCAATATACATTTAGATACTATATTCCTTAACCCCTGTGTAAAAAGTAAACGTAACCATTAAGGCGGGAGGGAGGGAGTATAATATTTAATGTTTAGTGGGTAACTATATTAGTATTGTATGTGGACCCTACGTGAAATAATTAATTTTTTTGTGTGTATCACATCAGATAAAAAGGAAAATAAAAACCTTAACTTACGACAAACTAAAATGGAAAACGTAAACCTTAACGCGGAACGGATGTAGTATGATTTATTAAAATATGATATAAAGTAGTTATAGTATAATTCACTAAAGTATACTTGTGATACTATAATTAGTGTTATCATAATCCGATCAAAAAAGGAACCAGAAGAGGTAATGGTTTGAGGTTTAACCGCTCGGATCGGTTCAACATGAAAATTAAATTTTACACATATTTTTAGTTACTACTTCCTCTGTCCTAAGTTAAATTTTATATTTTTCATTTTTGTCCATTCCACATTAAAAAATGAGTTGGATGATTTTTCGTTTTCGTCCATTCCACATTAAAAAAAGGGCGAATCGAAACTCCTGAAGTTCTAATTTTTTAAGGATGCATGATTCATTGCCGTCGGAGTTTTAAAATTTTTCTGCTCCCTATCCAGACCATCGGAACAGGAACCACTGACCTGAATAATGATTGCTTTATAAATATCTAATCTTTTTTTTAATTTAATAAGAGTGTTTAGGGTTTTAAATGTGTGTTTATAATTTTAATTTTAAAAGGATAATTTTGGAATTTTAAGGGGGTGTATATAACAAAAATAAGAAATAAAAAATTAAAAAGGGTGTGTATTCAATGAAAGGTGTGTATTTAATAAAATTGAGTGTATTTAATAACACTCTTAAAAATTGGAAACTTCACATCAATAAACTACCCTAAAAGTACACCTTAGTTACATATTTACTACTTTTACCTAACACATATAACATACTTTCTAATTTATTTATTACCTAAAAATACTACATTACCCTCCAAAAATCAATAGAGTTGGTCAATACACAATGTCTGGCACACCGCAATAAAATAGAGTACCGGAAAGATATAATCGTACTTTATTGGATATGGTTAGGAATATGTTAAGTAATACATTTTTACCCATTTTTTTTTGGATGTATGCACTAAAACTGACATGTAATTGTTGAACCGGGTTCCTAGCAAAGTAGTTCCTAAGACGCCTTTTGAATTGTGGACAGGCACGAAACCCAGTTTAAGGCACATGCAGTTTGGGGTTGCACAGCAGAGGTAAGAATTTATAATCCATAAGAAAAGAAATTGGATCCAAGAACCATTAGTGGTTTCTTCATTGGTTATCTAGAAAAATCTAAGGGGTAAAGATTTTACTGTCCTAATCATAGTACAAGAATTGTTGAAACTTGAAATGCCAGATTCATTGAGAATGGTGAAATCAGTGGGAGTATAGAACCTCGTAAAGTGAACATTGAAGAAGTTAGGATGGAGATACCTTTACCCAAAACTTTAACTCATGTTGTTGTTCCTATAGTTTTTAGACAACTAAACAACTTGCAAGAACAACATATTAATGGTCTTGCTCCCAATAATGAACATGATGAAATCATCATCAATGAACTTGTAGAAGATGAAACACAACAAATGGCATTAAGAAGGTCTAAAAGACAAATAAGACCTGCCATTTCTGATCATTATGTATAATAGTTGCAATTGTCAGAATTTGACATTGGAATTAACGATAATGATCCAGTTTCATATAAATAAGCCATAGAAAGTACTAATTCTGCTGAATGGATAGATGCTATGAAAGATCAATTAAAATCAATGGCACATAATAAAGTTTGGAATCTTGTAGATTTGCCAAAAAGTTAAAAAAGTGTTGGATGCAAATGGGTCTTTAAGACCAAACGTTACTCTAATGGCAATGTCGAAAGATGTAAGGCTAGATTTGTTGTTAAAGGTTTTACTCAAAGAGATGGTATTGAATATAAAGAAACATTTTCGCCTGTTTCTAAGAAGGACTCCTTTAGAATTATTATGGCTTTGGTGGCTCATTATGATTTGGAGCTACACCAAATGGATTTTAAGACAGCTTTTCTGAATGGGGATTTAGAGGAAGAAGTTTATATGGATCAACCTGAAGGTTATTCTATTGAAGAAAAGGAATACATGGTGTGTTGATGAGCGTTTTCTCAACACACAAAATTAATCCTTAAGTATAAAGATATCAATTGTAGTCTCGATAGGTGACCAATTGATTATCGAACCCGAGGGACAGATTATTATCAATTTAATCATATTTTAATTAACTATGACTATGTTGTCAAATTGGTTTGGAATAGTTACGAAACTAAATAGCATATAATTTAAATAACGAATTAAATAAGCAAGCAATAGAGAAAATACGGTTGTGATCAAGTAAGAAATTAGGTAGTTCTTCGGGTCATCCAATTTTACTTATTAATTTCATTTCCATGTGTTGATGTCCGACTCTGCCTTGTGGTCTATGGACGCATCACTAAACCATGCAAGTTCACTCTATAGACACAAGCAAACATGCGTATGACACGTGTGAATATCCTCGGAGCAAGAGATATAATACAACCCCTTTCTAGGTATTATCAGTACCAATTATTTCCCGTGCACTTAGTACTCTAACCCGATATGATCTCGCTTCATAGGTACTATGACGTTATACTCTTTATCCTACTTATTAACCCGAATAATATTCAATTAACAAGTATTCATTTAAGATAGTTCCAATAAGACTTTGGAATCCCTTCGCTTAGAATTATAACATGTAATCCTGCTTAGCAGTGAACGCACTCAATCAATAACCAAGATATGTATTCAGACTCTATATAACAGTTAATGATGCACAAAACGACTGTGAGTATTAATTGAAAAAGCACAATCTTATATAAAATAAACCACAAGTAGTGTTGTACGGAGTTTACACATGGAAATTCAATTAACTCATAAAACTTTCATAACCCTAGAACTATTGGAGCGGCTCTAACCTATAATTGATCTAGGAACAATCATGGTTGATTGATATGATCTTACTTGACGCGCCAGACGAACCTCTCTTCACGACTCCTTCGATTGATGGTAGGGTTTCGGTGGTGGATGGATGATGAATGATGTGTCTTTTTCTCCTGCGAAGGCTCTTCTTTTATACTTGTGGAACCTCCTTATGAGCCTAGAATGAGCTTTTGATTGAGGCATACGTCAACTTTGGTAAGAAAACTCTGGAATTACCATAAACAGAAGCAGCGAGAATCCGCTCAATCATACCTGGACAAGTCGAGCAAGGCTTCCAAATCGAGCAATGGTCGAGCAAACTCTCTGTACAAGTTTGCACATTTTGATCATTCGACCTCATCTGCTCGACCAGAGTGATGCTGATCAAGAAACATCTCCAAGTTGAGCAAACTTTCTGTAAGAATTGCGCATTCTGCTCGACTTGACCACCTCCGCTCGATCAAAGTAATGCTGGTTGAGCAATGCCTGGAAGTCGAGAAATCCTCGAAAATTGCCTCAAAAAATCATGTCTTCCAATTCCGAGCCTTTCGATCTGTTTTCCTGTACAAATGCACTCAAAAATCCCTTATCTTCTCTGATTCGTGGCTTTTCCGTAAATATTCCGATTCGTCTCAATAAAAGACTCAATCGTACTCAATTTCCATATAAATTAAAGCCCAAAATGCGTGAATTTACACTCTCATCATGTGTAAACTCAAGAAATCAATATATGGACTTAAGCAAGCCTTCTGTCAATGGTATCCTAAGTTCAATGATATCATGACTTCTTTTGGATTTAAGGAAAACATCTTTGATCGATGCATATATCTGAAAGTCAGTGGGAGCAAAATAATCTTCCTAATTTTATATGTTGATAATATCTTGCTTGCAATAAATGATCTTGGTTTATTATGTGAGACAAAGAAGTTTCTCTCTAAGAACTTTGAAATGAAACATATGGGTGAGGCAACTTATGTGATCATAATAGTAATATTTCGTGAAAGATTGCATGGATTGTTGGGATTGTATCAGAAAGCATATATCAATAAAGTTCTAGAGAGATTTAAGATGGAAAGGTGATCACCAAGCATCGTTCCAATCCAAAAGGAAGATAAGTTCAGCCTCATGCAGTGTCCTAAAAATGAATTGGAACGTGAAAAATTGAAAGATATTCCTTATACATCTTTTGTTGGTAGTTTGATGTACGCACAAACTTGTACACGAACAGATATCAGCTTTGCTATTTGGATGCTTGGTCACTATCAAAGTAATCCAGGAATGGATCACTGGAAAGCTGTAAAGAAAGTTTCGAGGTACCTGCAAGGAACCAAAGCACACATGCTTACTTATTGAAAATCTGATCACCTAGATGTGATTAGATATACTGTTTCAGATTATGCCGGATGTGTTGATACAAGAAAGTCTACTTTTGGCTATTTATTCCTTTTAGTGGGAGGTGCTATATCATGGAAGAGTGCGGAGCAGTCTGTAATTGGTGCGTCCACTGTGGAAGCTGAATTTGTGGCTTGTTTCGAGGCAACAATACTAGAAAATTGGCTGCGGAACTTTATTTCAGGGTTTGAAATAGTCGACAGTATTGTCAAGCTGCTGAAAATTTATTGTGACAATTCAGCTGCGGTATTGTTCTCTAAAATCGACAAGTATTCCAGAGGTGCAAAACATATGGAATTAAAATATCTTGTCGTCAAAGAAGAAGTGTAAAAACAAAAAAATATCAATTGAGCATATTAGCACCAATCTTATGATTGCGGACCCGTTAACTGAAGGACTGCCTCCAAAGACAATTATTGGACATGTCGAAAGTATGGGGATCATTGAAAAATTTTTAATCTAGGATATGCCTTGACATTATGAGCTCTTTATGAAATTTTTTTGACATTAATTGAATCTTGTTTTGTCATTTTAGTATACATGAATGTTGACATTAGTTGAACAAGTTTTTGTCTTAGTTTGAGATACTTATGTGGACCATTATTGATCCTTAGGATTATAAGTCACGTTGAGTAGAAAATTAATATCATAGTACATGGAAGGAACTATGTCGAGTAAGTGATATAGAACCGCCATGACTTGTGTTAGTCTATATTTAATATTGACATTATGGATTGACCAATTAATTTATCTTATATCGCGCAACTTATGTAAATTATTTAAACCCTTACGTTTAATGTTTAATTCTGTCACTTGGCCAAGTGGGAGAATGTAAGATTATTATGGCCTAATGTCATTAATAATTAATTATATATATAAGATATTTATTATAATCAAATATCTTAAATAAAGATACGATTTAAATAAATAATATATATGAGATAAATAAGGTCATATATATTTATGGATAAAAATCACAATCACTTTGATAGGATGTGATTTGATAAAGATTTAATATCCAGATCTGGTCCTCTCTCCACTTATTAAAGAAACACGGTTTTATGATACTATATCACCTAAAAAGTTTTACGTTGTGCCCTAAAGAAGAATGAGAGGAGAGAAAAATCAGTTTCCAGTGGCCTAATTCATAGGGACATATGGCGTAGTAAGGTATGTCTTCTTATTATTGTTACAAGATATAATAATCATGAAGATTTAAGACCCATTTCAATTAACAAATTAATTGCTTATATGAATTTATGCTTACATTTCGTGGTTATTAGGGATAAGTATGTTTGATTATGGGGTGTTGTCGGGGCAGATGTGGGTGGTTGTGCATGGATTAGTGGATTAGATGGTTTGGTGGTTGTGCATGGGCCAGTTGACAGTTGGATGGGGTTTAGGTTGGAAGAGATGGCAGGCGTATGGTGTTAGGGTTCCCCTTGATTTTTTTATCTCTTCTGATTTCTTAATTTCTTGAGGGTTGAGGCCTTTAAGGAACTAAAAGGCATCTCAGATGAATCCGGGTCGCAATTTCTGAAATAGTGGCCAAACTTTCCACAGAAGACATAATAGAATGGGAGTGATTCGTATTTAAATGGGATTTGCCTGCATACTTGATAGAAGTACCCCGATCGAGCCAAGGGTTTCGTGATATCGATAGCGGCATTGAATTTGATAAAGTTGCAATGGTTTTGTTCTCCAGGGAGATCGAAAGACTCCAAATCTCCGATTCTTTTGGCGATCTATTGGATAACATATTCGGTATGACAAGCTAGTGGGAGATCGTGGCCCGTGTCCACAATGATACTTTTTTCAACACCACTAATGAAAGCTGTTCCATTCCTGTCAAGCCAGTGATAACAAATAAGGATCCATCAAAATGCTGCAACTGGCTTTTTAGAGCCCAATCTCTATCAACTCATTGAAAATGAATAGAATCATTTTGTTTCCCCAATCTCTTGTTGTTAGTTTGCTTTTGGATCTAAAGGCCTTGGTCATAACATCCATGAGAGCATACATGTTATAGGTTTTCTCAGTGCATAATTTCCCAGCCAAGCAGTATTGTTGCCTGCATTCCCAATCTCTCCAATAGGTGGACTCTCACCCAAATCCAAGATATCATCATCAGATTCCTAGACATCAGTCATCTGTCTATATCAGTAGGGATCAAAGGAAAATAGTTGTTGTACCGTAGAAACCTAGTGTTAAAAACAGTAAAATAAGAAATAGCTAGGAGACAAAAACAAGAGAAAAGAAAAAGTAACAAGAGAGGAGAGAATATAATGATAAGAGTGGGAGAGAAAGAAGGTGATGGAAGAGGACAAAAGAGGGTGATCAAAACCCTAACCCTAGCCTCTCATGGAGGAAAACCTAAACTCCTAACTAGCGGAAAACTTTTTGTTTGGTAGAATATTTAAAAATTAAGATTAAAAAGTATTTGTATGTTTGGTAGGTTCTATAATTTATAGCGTTAAATGTAAAATAACTTTTATATCCTTTTATATAATAATAATAATAAACCTTAAACTAAAGATGACCACAGACAATCAAATTTAACAAATTTTTTTTCTTTCTCTATTTGATATAGAGTTTCTAATTTTTAAGATTTTTTTATAGACATCCACTAATATAACAAATTTTATTTCAAATTAAAATCATTGTTGCGTTTCATCTTCTTCGTAAGATCTTTTCTCTTTTAACCAACAAAAGAAAAATTGTCAAATACCAAGAACCATCGCTAATCAAAGGCTAAGAAGCTAGATCAAAGCACTGACTACATCATAAAATAAATTTATTTTTCCTAACCTTTTAATTCAAATTAAAACATAACATTAATTAAAATAAGAGAACCAAGCATGATGGTCATGCAAGTAAAATTGGAGCGCGTTCAATTTCTTTTGTCAGTAAGAATTAAATTGAAGATCAAACTCTAACCTAGTACCAAATCTTACAGCCTAAATGAGGGGCGGATCCAAAAAAAATTGTGTGTAAGAAGTGTAATTATTAAAATATTATTTACTCCCTCCGTTCCAAGGTAAGATTCTCATTTGCTTTTGGGCACGTGGATTAAGGAGTATTATTATTTAATGTGTAGTGGGTAGTTGTATTAGTGGGTGTGTGGGTCCCATGTTTTAATTATATTAGTGGGTGTGGGTGGGTCTCATGTGTCCAAAAAAGGAAATGAGATCCTTTGGGTGAGACAACTAAAATGGTAAAATGAGACTCTTACCTAGGGACGGCGGGAGTATTTAATAAAACGAAAAAACTATAAAATTTTATTGATACAGTCTATTTTTTTATAAAACAATTTAAGACATTATTATCATGAATTCATAATATATATTTAAAAATAATAATGAATTGAATCTAAATTTATGTTGCAATAAATAATTTAGGTAACAAACAAACGAAGAAAATTTTATAAAACATGAATATTAATATTAATTAATATTATATATATATATATATATATCTTAAATATATTATAGCAGAAACTTTTTTTGATGACGCGTCGTCTACAGAGCACCCCAATGTGACGTGTAATTTTTTCGATTTTTTGGATTTTTAATACTTTTTTTTTAATATTTTCCTTATTTACTTTTAATTAACTTCCTTATTTAATATTTTCTTTTTTAACTAAAATGGTTCTTATTTTTAATAATTATTAAATTTTTAATATTTTATTAATTTATTTGGGTATCATTAATTAATTACTAAATCTATTAATGCAATAAATTAATTAATATCAAATTAAATCATATATGTAAAGGGAAAAAAGAATATTCCATATAATATTCTTTCTTGCCCCACCTATAAATAAGACTTTTTGGTTATTCATTCTAAATACTCACATTCGATTCTTCAAGAGGAATATGAGCTTTCTTCAAATTCCTCTAGAGAATTGACTTATGAAAATATAAAAATTTATTTCGATAGAGCGAATCAAGAAGAGATTCAATCTACCTCAAAAAATTGATTTAAGTATTCTTTAAGAGGAAGAGAACTGATTCAAATATGTTTGAATCATTTTACCTTTTAAGAATCGATTCTTCAAGAGGAAGAGAATCGATTCAAATATTCTTGAATAGATTTACATCATTTTTCAAGAGTAAAAGGATAGATTCAAGTATTCTTGAATCGATTTACATCGAGAAAAAAAACTTATAGATTTCTATCTTAAGAATCGATTCCTCAAAAAGAAAAAAATTGATTCAAGTATTATAGCTTAAGAACCGGTTCAAGAATTCTTTAAGATCTACATTTAAAGTATTGATTCAAGATATTGATTCAAGTATTCTTCAAGTGAAAGATGATTGATAATTCAAGTACTCTTAAATCGATTTACCTCTAGAAAATAAGAGGTTAAAAAACTAATTCATGTATAGAATCGAAAGCTTGAGTTCTTTAAGTTAAATCATTATTTCGTATCAAATAACAATAAAATTGAGTTTGTAAATATTTGTTAATTTTTTAAATTTAGTGTATTAATATTTATTTATTTACATATATCTTAATTATTAAATTATGACATATGAATTATACAATTTATTTTCTTTAGTTGTTTATATAATTTGAAACCAATAAAATTAAATAAAAATAAAATTAATAAATTCATTACAAATTTATAAATATTTAAAATAATATTATATATGAATTAATTTTATTTATAATATATATATATATATTACATTAGTTTTTTAAAAATAACAATTAATGAAAATAGAATTATTATTATATATTCCCTCCGTCTAATTTCAAATTGCACACTTTCCATTTTAGGTTGTTCCAAAAAAATTTGCACATTTCCATTAAAAGCAAAAAGTAAAAAACAACCACCCTTCCCTATACACTTTATTTACAAAAAACTCATTCCTACATAACATACTTTATCATTTATTTATTATAAAAAATACTATTATACCCCTAAAAGTTATCACTTCTCTAATCTCCATGACGGAATTGGGGTGCAATCTTTTGTGTGACGGAGGGAGTAGTAGTTAATTAAGAAATACTAAACCATAATCATGAGTAAAAATTAATACTCTATTCAAATATTATTTATAATATTACGTATATTTAATATATATATATATATATATATATATATATATATATATATATATATATATATTGAAATTATTTAAAATATTATATTAATTTAGTTTTAATTAATTATAAAATGTTTGACCTTATTTTCCAGAAATAATATATATATAGCAAGGTCATTTTTCGCTAATGTGTTGTTCACTATTATCTTACTATTTATTTATTTTTCCTATACACTTATTATGATTTATTTACTTTAATATCATTAATTACAATTAATAAATAAATCTTTCGATATAAATAAATAAATAAATAAATTAGTATCAAATCAATTGAAATTGAAATTTAAAAAAAATAAAAGTAAAATTAATTAAAAAATTTTATATGTAATTAAACAGTGATCTTAAACAGTGATCTAACTTATCCATTGTCCAATCCCTTAGAGATATAGAACCCTCAAATGTGAACATAGTCTTTAAATAAAGATATTGGAAAATAAAAGTTAGATGTAAAATTTATAGTGTACTCTTATATATCTACCATAAGAAATATATAGTGAAAATAAATTGAATGTATAAAAGACACCAAAATGATTTTCCAAAGTATTTCCTCAGTTTGCACATTTAAAAATGTCCTCCAGTCTTCCAAGTCGAGGGTTATCAATTTTGGGTCTCTCGAAAGCATTCCAAGATAGGACGAGAGCTTACTTGCATTTGTACATTTGGTTTGTCCATATCTATTAACCTTCACGATAGTCTTGACACTACCTTTCAAGTTAGCACACTTATTTGGTCCTCTATGACCATGTTTCCTCTGAACAACCTGTTCTTCTATACATATATTAACAATAGTAAACAATAGAACTAATGTATATTAGTAATTTTGAAAAAGAATATGTTGTGTAATACCAATTATTGCAAGATTAGTAACTACTAAAGGAAGCAGAGGTAGATTCAGAAGTTGAATCAATATTTGATTCAGCTGTTGTGTGAGGTGCATGTTCAACCACTGTTGTGTGAGGTGCAGGTTCAACCACCGCTTCAACTGTAGATTCCATTGGTGTACTAATAGAAGGAGCAATTGTAGCACTTGCGGAAGAAGTTGAATTATTAGATTCTGCAGCTGTAAGTAGGGTTATTTAAAAATACGAGGTAATTAACATCAAGTGACAATGTCTAACATTCGGTGTACATATTTCAAAGAACATAATTACCTTTTTTTCCAAAGAGGCATTTTGAAGATGATGTCTTACCTTATTTCATGTTTTTGCCCTGCTTCCGATTCTCTTTACTCATCCTCTTATTTCGATTTGATTTGTCACTACTCATACCATTGGAATCATTCATGGTCTTAATCATCGTACCCTGTATTTAAAAAGTAGTGTAGCAAAGGCAAGTGTTAGCAAAGAAGATCACCGTGTCTAGAAAAGAATTTGGTATTCCAGGAATGTTGGTCATTTATAGGATTACTTGTAATGATGATTCAAGTAATTTGAGATAAAATGGTAGGTCTTGATTCTTGATCTATGTCAGGGTAGTGCTCAGCTATTTTTCACTCAGAATTAAAGATTCATGACTTACTTGTAAAACAAGTCTAGAGTTGAGACCACTCAGAATTAAAGATTCATAACTTATTTAAGTTCTAGTGGTGATGCCTTTGCAAGAACCAATACTCATGTTCTGTTCTCTCTCTCTCTCTCCAAACAAATGGGCAGATGGCACAATCATGCACAATACATACATGCACACTCAATATTAGAAGTGGGGATTATGGTGAGTTGTTGGACAGATGGCACCACCATGCACAATACATACATGCACACTCAATGTTAGAAGTTGGGGTTATGGTGAGTTGATGGACAGATGGCACTACCATCATTCTCTCTCTCTCTCTCTCTCTCTCTCTCTCTCTCTCTCTCTCTCTCTCTCTCTCTCTCTTCAGTCATGCTTCAATATCATTCCACCTTCTTTGCAGTTTATCAGACTACATTAACATTACTATTACCAACTATTCACATATAGATGTATACACACATATACACCATGCAGCAGGGATGATAAGGGGATCAATATTTGGCAGCTTGAGCAACAGGATTATGAATCACAGCATTTACATATCATATCAACTGAACTAGTGATAAAGAAAATTGTTATATGCCAACCTGGTGATAAGAGAGAGACTTTGTACCGGTTAAGGAAGGTTCGGTTCCAGAACTGGCCAAAAAAAACTGGAACCGATTAAGGAAGGTTCGGTTCCGGTTCCTCATATTTGGGAAAAAAATCGGCGGTTCCGGTTCCGAACCGGCGATTCCGGTTCGAACCGCCGATTTTTCAATTTTTTTTTACTTTTTACGCTTAAAACCCAAAAAAAAATTTAAAACTGGAATCAGCGGTTCCAAATTGGAACCGAAATTGTCAGTTCCGGAACCGAAATCTTCGTACCCCGGTTCAATTTTGGTTTCCCCTACCTTGGAACCAGAACCGCCAGTTCGGAACCGGAATCGGCGGTTCCGAACCGGGGTGCATGTCTATTACCAGGAGCTCTTGGACCAGAGATCAGAAGTGGCATGAAAATATAGGAATCTTTCATGCACAACCATTGGGGCAAGTTATAAGCCATAATCAAAACTGGCCATGTACTGTGATTGACACTCATTGTACCAAAAGGATTGAATCCATCACTTGCTAAGTCAAGTCTAACATTTCTAGCATCTTCAGCAAATTTAGGATATTTACCATTCAGATGCTTCCAAGCAAGAGAATCAACAGGGTGTCTTAGTTTTCTATCCTTGCTGCATCCTTTTTCATGCCATCTCATTAGTTGTGATGTTTTTGATGACATAAAAAGTCTCTTCAAACGTGGTATTAGAGGGAAATGACGTAAGATCTTAGCTGGTCCACTTTGTTTTTCAATAATAGAATTTTCCATCTTGAGGTACCACATACGCTGCACTCCTCATTATTCACTTTTTCTTTCCAATACAACATGCAATCTTTACGGCACACATCAATTTTTTGTATCCAAGCCCTAGAACAGTTATGATTTTCTTCAAGTGATAAATATTACTAGGGATGTTTGCACCTTCAAGAAGAAGCTCAATGAACAATTGCATAAGATCATTCAATGATGTGTCACTCCAATGATGTAGACATTTCATGTGATTAAGTTTAAGTATAAATGATAAAGTTGTATACTTTTACTAATCAAAGATTTAATTCTCAATAATCAAATATTAGAAATTGAAGGCATCAGATAATAAGCGGAGTATGAAATCCACATCAAAATTCAGTCATCAAAAACATAATCTCACATCAGTTGCCTATCCACAAATTCAAAATAATTTTCAAAAAGAAAAAAGTAAATAAGCACAGCAATGGGCATCAGATAAACTACGAGACTTACTTTTAATCAACATCTTCTACTAAAAAAAGATATCCCCAAATATAAACTGCACACATCATTTTAAGGAAAAAAGGAAAAGGAGAAAAAAAATTCAGAAATCCTAGAAACCGAAAATTGAATCGCAGTAGTTTCCAGAAAATAGAATCAAAGCTAATCTATCATCACTATATCCACAAAAATGGCATACTATATCCAGAATCTTACAGATCACAGAAGAACACAAAGTTGAAATAAGAAAGAATGAACTATTTACATCACAAACAATAACCACAAATCGTAAATCTTCATAGAAATGCAGAAATTCGGGCCTAAAACAAAGTTTATTTCACCTATCAAAACAGAATCAGACGAGATTAATTTGAAATGAAGAAACGCAGAATATCAACCTTCAAAATGTCACAAACCTAAATTCAACTCAAAATAGAAATTCTGACTCGAAATAACACATTTAGAAGGGAAAAAGAAAAATAACCTTCAATAGCGAAGTAGCTGTAGGCGAAAGTAGTGGAGAGAGTTCGGCGATGAGACTGATAATGAAAAACGAATTCTCTTGCGACGAGACGATGATGAACAACGAAAGTGGTGGAAGAGAGAAATAAACCTAATCTAACGAAAGAAGGAGGGAGAAACCTTAAGAGAGAGAAAATCGATTACGCTTGCCGGGTTTCTTCGCCGGAAGAGGAAGCTTGCCCTGATTCTGATTTTGGCCATTCCAGCTGGCCTTTTTTTTAACTCGTAATTAAAATTAAAAAAGCTTCACCCGTGTAATATTCCTTTTTTTCTTTCTTTTTTTTGCCAATAATTTCTTTTCTTTTTTAATTAAAAATTTAGTAATTTAATATAAGTTCAAGGTTGTAGGTATATCCGCATGCCAAATATTTTTTTACTCTAAATATTTGATTTTTATTAATTACAATATAATAAAAAAAGTGGTTCTTATAGCTTTGATCTACCTTTAGTAAATTTCCACAAGATAATTTATGCAACTCCTTTTTTAATTTTTGAAGAAGAGGATTTCCAGTTTCACAATAATTATTAATAGAAAAAAATAATAATAAAAGATGAAACAGAAAAATGTTGTGAACGAGGATCTTAAAGAAATTAATGGGAAATGGAATTTTTCATATTTAGAAGAACCCATTTCAATAAGTCAAAATAGGAGTATATAAAAGTGACTCAAACCTAAATAATTTGGTATACTATGTATCTGTATCGTTAACTTTTTGATACTAATAATAAACTAATTCTATTCCATTGTTTTGCTTTGATACAAATAATAGCATCATTTTGCTTTTGATACAAATAATAGCATCAACAATAATTTGACATTTAAAGAATATTAGCATCACTAATTTATTGATTCAAAAAAAATATATAATAAGAAAACTTGTACAACAGTAATATCAGTTAACTTTAAATACTGATAATATTATTGGCATCTATAATTAATTGATACTAATAATAGTACCACAAATGTTTGCTACCAAAGGAGAAATTATATTTATTGGATACTAAAATAAAATTGTATCTAAAAATGAATTGCTACTACAAATAAAATAGTATCCTTAATATATTTTCTGATAGTAATTAGATTAGGTTCATAAAATTTGCGAGCAAAACAGTTAGATACCAAACACTACTTTTAGTATATAATGTTTATTTGATGCTAAATTATTTGATGCCAAAGCCCTTTTTTTTAGTAGTGTCTTGTGAGACGCTATTTACGTGAGAAGATTTGTGAGACGTGTTAAAGTATGTCTATTATTTAGGAAAAAATATGTTTGATGGTTGTTAAAGTATGTTTTCTAAAGTATGCTAAATTATGCATTAAAGTATGATTTTAATATATTATAATTTGATTTATTATTGACATACTTTAACAGCAAATAAATATATTTTATCTATACAATAAGCATACTTTAGTGATGGGTCGACCTGTCTCATAAATAACTCGTCTCATAAGAGAGTATATATATATATATATATATATATATATATTATCAATAGAATATTCTATTAGTAACAACATTAATTTCATTGCTAAATTGGTTTACTAATTCTGATGGTAAATAATTTTGTTGATAATACATTATTAATTAATAATTCCGTTGGCATTTTTCCATTTTGGGCATTCCATCCAAAGAATTACATTTCCTTTTTTATACGCATGGGATCCACTTTCACCCTCACTAATACAATTAAAATATGGGTCCATACTCCAACCAAAAATACTCACAACACGTTAAATAATCCACGTGCAAAAAACATTTATTATTCTAGTAAAGATTAATTAATCCAATTAATATCTAAAAATGAAAAAATAAAATAAAATGAAGGTACGTTGGGGTTGGAAAGGAGGAGGAAGTGCAGCTTTTCTACTATTTTGTGGAATCAGAGGGCAATCCTAAAGAGAATCCTCTCATTCTTTGGATGACTGGCGGCCCTGGTTGCTCCAGCATCTCCGCCATTATGTACGAAATTGGTATATATTTCTTTTTCTCTAACTTTTTATTATTATTTTTATTTTGTATGAATGCCAATTATTTGTGGGCACCATTAACTTCTAATTTTCTTTGAAATTAAATAAATTATAAAATATATTATGTGGATGAGAAGATGATAAATTTGCTTATTATAAATATTTAATTTATTGTTATTTTTTTAATGGATTGAAAAATAGATAATATGAAGATGATTTCTAGGACTATTTTATTTACAAAAGTTTAATATTTATGTCATAATTTAATGGTATAATTGTTTATTCATTTTTGTAATTTATATGTAATATTAATCTCTTGGTTCATTATATAATTTATCTAATTAGGGTTAGACTTAATTCTCATGCTAGGTTTGTTTTGTATTTAATAAAGTTTTCAAATCAATACCTAAATTTTAAAAAATATCTTTATATACATTTATAAATTCTATAAATTTTTGAACTCGCCTACTATAAATTATCTCTCTTCATTTAATTTTTTTTATTTTTTTGAAAAAGATTAAATTTTTAAATAGTATACAATATTGATCAATAACATGATAAATATCTCTTGTAGGGGTATTTCAAATAATTAGAAGAATAAAAGAAAGAATAAGAGAAATATATCTGATAAAGTTTAATATTTATTCTGTATGTCTAATTTTTAACTTTGACCTTTTTTTTCTCAATTTTAATTCTTTTTTATCTCATTTTTAGTTATTTTTGTCTAATTTTAATCTGTGTGTTTAATTTTAATTCTTTGTATATTTGATTTATAAATTTTAGTCCATTTTTATTTGAAAAATGGGACTAAAAATTGATAAAAATGATCAAAATTTATATTACTGAGATTAAACTAAAGAATTAAAATTTAACAGACCAAGATAAAAAAAAAATATAAGAGAAAAAAGATGGAATTGATAACTAGAGGAATTGTACTATTAACAATCTCAGTATTGAAATTTCAATGGGCACAACATGGGAGCACTTAAATGTATAGTATTTAATTGGAAGGTGATGGGCTAAATATTTAGCAACTTGCTTCGAAGAATTTTAGAGATGAGTCAACATCACATTTTATAATTTATAGCATAATAAATAAATCTAATAATATGTGATGCAAAAAGTCCCACATGGTATAAATAAATGAATTAAGCATAGAATTTAATTGTCAAATTAAAAGAAAAATTGGTTTCTTGTGTGTCCGGTCACATAAGGTGTTCGAAGCAGGGCCTGTCCTTACTTTAGTCGATCGAGTCAATCGACTCAGGCTTATATATTTTAACGCGGGGTTCATATATATATTCCTTATAATAAATAAATATAAATATATATATATATATATATATATATATATATATATATATATATATATATATATATATATATATATATATATATAATTCATTTTTTCATTTTGGGCGTCTCCCCCAAAGAGTCATATTTTTCTTTTTATACACATGAGACTCACACACACCCACTAATACAATTAAAATATTAGATTCACACTCTCACTAATACAACTATTCACTACATATTAAATAATAATATTTCTTAATCCACGTGCAAAATGTATAAACAATTCTTTGGATGGGACGGAGAGAGTATATATAAAAGTAGAAAATTTTATAACATTTGCATTTTATTCGAGTGGTGGGGTTGATTTAAAGAAATAACCTTGGTCCAAGGTTTGAACCCAATTTAGTCACCTTTTTTGTAATTTTTTTTCCATTCACGTGGAATTTACACTTTCTTTACTTTTTCTTTTTTATTACATTCTAACCATTTTTCATTTTATTATTATTTAAACATCTTTTCTTTTATAGAACTTCCCTATTTAATAATTTTATTTTTTTAGGAATTACTTACTAAAAGTATCAGTCAGTAATTTTTTTCCCCCTATTCACGTGGAATTTACACTTTCTTTACTTTTCTTTTTTTTTATTCCATTCTAACAATTTTTCATTTATCTTTTCTTTTATAGAACTTCCCTACTTAATAATTTTATTTTTTTAGAAATTACTTGTAAGGATCACTCATCATACATGGTAGTAATATTAAAAATAATAAAATAAAAAGATTCAAAATTCCAAAGAATTATTTTAGTCGAAAGATTCTTCATTTCAATTTTATTCAAAGTTAAGTAATTTATAGATATAAATTTTTAATGTTAAATCAATTTATTTAAATGGATATGATTTTTTTTATAATTATCTATATTCGTTTTTTTTATGTTAATTTATGAATTATAATTCAATTATTTAGTTAATTCTTAAATTCGATTTTTTTTATTCGTATCATGTCTGTCAAACATATATGTCTGGATATTAAAAGAGAAAAAAGAAATCGAGAATTAAAGATTTAGTTCATAGTCAAGTTGATGATATTAATAAATACTTTATATATATATATATATATATATATATATATATATATATATAAAGTGCGACTCAAACATGAAAATTTATAGAATCAAACCTGATTTGAAGGTATAATATTTTATTTTAAATGATGTATACTTTAATTAGTATTATTTTAATGAAAGAGTCAGCTGAAATGTTAATATTATTAATGTTTGAATAAAAAAAATCTTATAAAATTAAATGGTACTATTAAATTAAAAAGTACGGTATTTAATACGGAGTATAAAATACAACTTTTTAAAAATATTAGATTTTGAGTGCTTAGAAACATACAAGTTTTATCCTTAAAAAAATTGCAGATCATCAATCTTGATAAACTTGGATCATTCCGCCGATCCTAATTCGTGAGACAAATTATCCATTGACCTTGATTAATTTTTGGATAAGTCTTGCGTGAGACTATTTCACTAAGACTATTTTACACCTTTTAAATTACTTATCACATTCGCTATAAAATGCTATAACTTTTCATTTATAATATAAATAAATTATTCATAAAATAAGATTATTGCTTTTTATTAATTGAATATCACTTTTCATTATAAAAGTTCACTTTCTATCCGTTTTACGTAAGCCCTTACATGAGACGATCTCACACAAATTTTTATCTTCATTTAATTTATTTTTTTAGTTTAAATGTTATAAATTAATAAAATGTAATAATATGTTATAATCTTAATAATAAAGTGATACCCAATTGATAAAAAGTGATAACAGTGTTGTGAATAATTTCATAAATAATTTATAATATAAATAAAAATGATAACATTTTAAAATAAAAATGATAATATATTTAATAAAAGTGATACTAATTATAAAAGAGTAAAATATAACTAATTATGAAAGAGTATTTCACGAATAATTTATTAAATAAATAAAACGTGATAATACTAATTTAAAGTATGATACTTCTATAATGAAAGATGATAACTTTTATAATGAAAAATGATACTTAGTTAATGAAAATGATTATGTTATTTCATGAACAATTTATAGTATAAATGAAAATTGATATCATTTTATAGCGAAAGTAATAACTAATTTAAAAGGTATAAAATAATCTCACGTGAGACGGTCTCACGCAAAATTTACCCTTGTAACATTTTTATTTTAATTTAAAATATATTTAACTAAGCCAATGCAAAATTCGTCTCACGAATTAGAATCTCCAACCAAGTCTACTTTTTTTTTCTTTATCATTTCATATCTTTTATATTATATCAATTAATATTCTCTTACATATATTATAATCAATCCTAACACTTTTTTACATATAGTTTCGACTAAAATTTAAGGGTTATTCTGGAGTGTACCTGGTGCATCGGTGCACCCCCATATTAATAGGATAAAATAGGGGATAGTGGATGGTTTTTTTTAAAAATAAATTTAATTATATTAATTTAAATGATTGAGATTAGATTAAGAATTGATCTAACGGTTGAAATTATCTAGGTGCACCTGGTGCACCGCAGTTGGACTCCAAATTTAAATTTATCATATCAAAATTCAAAATAAATATGAATTACCATTATTTAAGATTTATTCAAATAAAAAAATAAAAAAATATATATAAATCTAATATATGCATACTCTTAAAGTATAATTATCTTTCCACTTATATTTAAAGAGGTTACATCTATGTCACGATTTCACACCATACAAATTATTTTTTAAAAAAATTAAATATTATATTATATATAAATTTAATAATTAAGAGATGGGGGTTATACTGGTGGGGGCGGTGGAGGTGGGGGTGGGGATTGGTAATTATTTAAAAAAATTAATTAAATTTTTTGGTATTTATTTTTAATTAATTTTTTGGTGTGGGGATTGCTAAATATAAAAAAAAAATTAATTAAACTTTTTGGTATTTGTTTTTAATTAATTTCATTATTAATTATTTTTTATAAATATTAAAATATTTTTTGGTCAATCGAATTTCAAATGATATATTTTGAGTAGGAATTTGAAAATCCTTCTAACACAAATTAAAAAACATCAATTTTAAATCTGTGATTTTAAATTCATTCATTTTAAATTTATTATTTGCAAATCCATTGATTTGAGTATGCATTCAAACTTGCGAGGGATTTGAGGAAAAATTTATAAATCCCTCCCTAAGTCCCTCGTTCCAAACACAATCTAATTATTTTAATTTGTTTCTTTAACTGTACAAAATGTTTTGCTTAAAAAAGATGTTATATTAATGCATTGTTATGATGTTATTTATAGGCCCAATAGGAATCGACGCTGAAAATTCAGAAGGGGAAATACCAACGTTGGTTTTATTAGATCATTCTTGGACTAAGGTACAATTTCTTTTCATCATCTATATTACACTCATCATTCCTCATAATATTGTGCTTGCCTAATGTAAAATAAGTAATATTAAAATTGAGATTTATTCAAGTGACTATATTAAAATTAAACTCTCTTTTTATAGATTAAAGATATGTAAAATAAAAAATTAAATTCAAAACAGATACACATAAAATAATAACTCTCATGTACGTTAAAAAAACATTGGATAATGATTTTGATGTTATACAAATGAATGACAGGAGAAATAATTTATGTTCAGAGATATGATAAATAGAGGATTGTTTTAACTTTATATAAAAAGGAATATAATCCTCTATTTAATGATATTTAATGGTACAAAGAAATAATAATAATAATAATAAGGTATGTAATGATATTTAATGGTACAAAGAAAAAATAATAGTAAAAAGTAGGTATGGAAGGTTAAAAAAAGGAAAGCAGAATTAAGAAATTAAAAAAAAAAACAGAAAAATAAAGTAAGTGTGAAATGTTAAAAAAGCAAAGCATAATTAAGAAATTAAAAAAGAAAGAAGAATGAAATAGAAAAATAAATAAATAAATAAAATCAGAATGGAAAGTGGTGTAGATTATATTCTTTTACCATGCCACTTGACAAAGAATGATAGTCTATACTCCCCCGTCCCGAAATATTTCACACTTTTCTTTTTCATCCGTCTCACAAAGTATTTCACACTTTACTTTTACTAAATTTAGTAAAAAATACATTATAACAATACTCACTTTTTACACACATCCCAATATAATACTTACTTTTTCACATCTCCCAACAACTTTACACACCTCCCAACAACTTTACACATTTTTTTCATTAAATCAACTAAAATATATATTTTCTTTCTTACTTTGTACATAAAAATACAAAATTTTCTTAAATTCCGCGCACACCAATACGTGAAATACTTGTTGGGACGGATGAAGTACATATCAGCAAAAGAAAATTGTGAAATAGATATTTTTAGATTTTATTAGTGTTATACTTTATAGAGTTAGTATCTTATGTGTCAAGAGGCATTAACTTAGCCCGTGCATTCAGTATGCTTCCATTTATTAAGCGGATCATTTATAAGTTATAAAAAGTGAAAAACTCAATATAAGTAGGGTCGGACTTGAGCGCACAGGTCTAAATTCGTGCTCCCGGAGACACAAGAGCTTTTGCCTTAGTGTCTTGTGTGTCCGGGGACATGGACTTAAACCGTGCGCCCAACCTGCCCCATTTATTAAGCGGGTCATTTATAAGTTAAAAAATGACAAAAATTTGTGTGCTCCCGAGGACACACCGCATTACATGGGAACAGAACTCTCCCACTTCATATTCTATTTAAACTTATGTATTGTTAGAAATTTAAATTGCAAATGGCACGATGTCCTCGAGAGCATATGAGCCTTACTCTAAAAAGAAAAAAAAATTCAATATAAATAGGGTTGGACTTAGGCGCACATGTCTAAATCTGTGCACCCGGAAAACAAAAGCTTTCGCCTACTTTATAATGTACTTTATTCTTGTGATTTAATTACGACGTATTTTTTTTCATGATTTATTTTATTTTTTATGGTTGATTGTTTATTTTAACTTTGTGGTTGATAACGTAAGAAATGTATTATGTTGTGTAAATAGGCATATGAATTTGGTTATGGTGGGTTAGCCCTTACCTGGAAGGTTAAGTTATCCCTTGACGAGTTAATCCTCCGGACGAATGTAAACGGCCCCTAAGTGTTCAATTTGAATTTACGTGGCCAATATTATATTTTTAGACCAACCAAGTGGCACGGGATTTTCATAGCTTCTTGCTTAAATGATACACTATCATCGAAATTGGCTTATGACTTTCTTTAAAAGGTAATTTTACCGAAATTATATTACTGGAGTACTTGTTATCCCAATTGGGCACTCCATTTATACTTAGTTTTTCTATTTTATTATTTTGGATTGTGAATTTTTAAATTATTTTTACATATAAAATAAATAATAGTAAAATAAATAATATTTCTTAATTTACGTGTAAAAAATAAATAAATATATTGAGAATGAACGGAAAGAGTATTAAATTTTAGGAGTATATTATACTTTATCCTTGTCAATTTAGGAATGTGTGAAAACACTATTGAAACAGGATAAGTGCTGAATGTTTTCTCTACAATAACTTCTTGAAATCATCATGGGTCGTGATTTAATAAATTGTCATACTCCCTCCATTCCATTAGTAAAAGCGGAAATCATTTTGCCATTCTGTACCCATGCTTGAAAGGATTTTATTTTTCTTTATAGATATAAAAGCCCACATACTCCCTCCATCCCATTTAAAAGGTGTATTTTATTTTTTGCACGTGAATTAAAAAGTATTATTATTTAATGTATAGTGGGTAATTATATTAGTGAGATAGTGAATCTCATATCTTAGTTGAATTAGAGGGTTGTGTATGGGACCCATGTGTATTAAAAAATAAATTAAACCCTTTGGGGTAGAACGCTCAAAATGGAAAAATGAGATCATTTGATTGGGACGGAGGGAGTATATCTCTAAACAATTAAAATGGGATTCATACTCCCCACTAATACAATTATTATTTATTTACTAAATATTAAATAATATACTCCCTCCGTCCCAGAGATATTGACACATTTTTTTTGCCACGGAGATTAAGGAGTATAATAATTTAATGTAAAGTGTAATATTTAATGTATAGTGGGTAGTTGTATTAATGGTGATTGTGATGTGTGTGTGGGCCCATATAAATAAATAAATGGTTTATGTGTGGGTCCATATTCTTAAAATAAAATGTTAATTTCTGTGGGACAACTCGAAAAGAAAGGTGTGTCAATATCTTTGAAACGAGAGAGTACACCTTAGTTTATGGAAGAAAAAAAAGCAAATAACACCCTTATATAGAGAACGGAGATATTATATGTATTTTATTTTAATATCTCATATATTATTTTTTCTATTTTTATTGTTATTTACTAACTTTTACTTAATTACTAATGTAAATTTATAAAATATTTGTTGTATATTTACAAAATATTTGATAAACCTTCATTTGATTAACTACAGATAATTATTTAAATATGAAAATTTCATTTACTAAAATATTTTTTAATTTATAATCTCATAATATAGTTTATTAAATAAACAATGTGACTTCTTCATAGTAAATGATAACTTTTATACTAAAAAGTGATCTTAAATTAATAAAAAGTGATAATATTATTTCATGAACAATTTATAGTATAAATGAAAAATGATAACATTTTATAGCGAAAATGATAACTATTTTAAAAGGTGTAAAATTGTCTCATGTGAGACAGTCTCACGCAAGACCTACCATTCTTCATATGTATAGTATTTTATTTTAATATTACTACTCCCCATCCCATAAAAGTTGACAATCTTTCCTTTTTGGTTTGTCCTACAAAAGTTTACACATTTTCTTTTAAGTACATAGGATCCACTCAAAAATAATTAATTTATACTCATGGGGCCCATCTACACCTTTAATACAACTAACAACTACACATTAAATATTATTTCTCTCACTTCAATATTCATTAAATTATTATACTATTTAATTTACATGTCAAAAAAATGTGTCCACTTCTCTGGGACGATGGAAGTGCAATATAAATTTTTAATAAAGAATAAATAAATTATTTTTTTTAAAAGATCAATGTCCAAATATACGAATATATATTAAATTAATACTTCTTCATCCCCCAATATCGTTCACTTTTATTATATCATACTCCCTTCATCCTTCCCAAATAACACAATTTTACTATATTGGACGTCTCATCCTAATTGTACAATTTTCCTCTTTTAGTAAAAAGGGTCCACCACTATTCATCACATCTCTCTAATACGCCTACCCACTTTACATAAAATAATAATATTCCTTAAGAAAATATTATTTTTTAACATCTCTCTTATACACCTACCCACTTTACATAAAATAATAATACTCCTTAAAAAATGTTATTTTTTACTAACTTTATTGACTTGTGGGTAATTTGGTATTTTTAGGTAAAAGATAAAGTATAAAGTATGTTATGTGTGGAAAAAATTAATAACATTTTTGAAATAATGTGTTCTTTTGAGGTTTTAATTAGATTATAATATTTTTTTAGGTGAACCGTTATGTGGGACGAATAAATTAGGAAAAAGTGAACGATCTTCAATGATGGAGGGAGTATAATATAATAAAATATTTTATTTTCAAATAAATTTTTTCTTTTGATTTGGTGTACTAGCATAAATGTATGACAAAGACTTGTGTTAGACCATTTCATGGAATGACTTCCGTCTGACGTATAAAATATGATAACCATTTATAATGAAAAATGATATTTAATTGATGAAAAGTAATAACATTGCTATGAATTTCATGAATAATTTAAATTATAAATGAAAAGTAATATTAATATTCTAAAAAAAATTAACAAATTTTTTTTATAAAAAATAACTAATTATAAAAATATTAAAAAAAACCTTTAATGTGAGACGATTTCACACTGTGCATAGCCTTCCACTACATAAGGAAATTTAAGGCAAAAGTTGATCTTGTGTCTCCGTGTGCACGGATTTAGACCCGTGCGTCCAAGTCCGATCCTGCCTATATTGAGTTTTTTTTTTTTAACTTATATATGACTCGCTTAATAAATGGGGCAAGTTGGGCCACGGGTCAAGTCCATGCCCCGTACACACAATATACTAACTCGAAATTTAATTAGTCTCTTCAATTTCCAATAGTTTTTATATATTAAAAAATATGCATTTCTTTTTTAAGTACTATGATTTCTTTAAATAAAGAATAAATGATAAAATATATTAGATATGTTAAGTTAACATGATCATTTTATTTATTTAAAAAATAAAGTGTACAAGAGAGGTTAGTTATTTTAATTTTTTTTAAAAATCTTTTTAGGAAGATGGAAAATTTTGTAATACAAATAAATAAATTCTGTGAAATTTTCTAAAAGTGGAGTATAAGCGTCAACTTCAAATTACAATTAATAAAATAATAAGAGAAAGTCTCCTATGAGACGTTACTTACGTGAGATTGTTAAATTATGCCTATTATATAGATAAAATATGTTTAATGATTGTTAAAGTATGTTTTCTAAAGTATGTTGGATTATGTATTAAAGTACTCCATCCGTCCGCTTTTAGGGGTATTATTTTTCCATTTTGGGCATCCGCTCCCAAGTGTCTCATTTCCTATTTTATACATATGGATCTCACACACACCCACTAATACAACTATAAAATGGGACTCACACCTCCACTAATACAACTACCAAATACACATTAAATAATAATACTCCTTAATCTATGTGCAAAAAGCAAATGGCACCCTTAAAGGCGGACGGAAGGAGTATGATTTTAGCATATTATAATATGATTCATTATTTACCTATTTTAACTATAAATAAGTATATTTTATCTATATAATAAGCATACTTTAATGATTGATCGACCCGTCTCATAATAACCCTTCTCACAAGAGAATGCCTTTAATAATAATACCTCATATTTGTAACTTGAAATATACATTGCTCCATTAAATTTCCATATAATTAGAAGTTAGAACGAGTTAGTATCATGTGAATCGGGTTTACACCGTAAAGCCTGTGTTCCCCCTTGTAAGCTTTTATAAATCCTATCGTCCTCCTTAATTTAAATACCTCAACTAAATATAGAATATAATAAGATTGTAAGGGGAACTACATAATTTACAACATAAATACAATTCAAGAGTGAGTGACTCAGGTTCGATTCCCTTTGGAACTAATAGGTGAGAAGTGATAAAGATGCTTGTAGATAAAAGTGTGTATTGATGTTTGGTGAACTAATGTTTACTATACTAACAACTAATTTTGTCTGATAAAAAGAAAAAAAAGTGTGTTTCCCTATTAGAACTCCCTGCTTGAGTAGAATATAACAGTTACTCTTTTTACGTAAAAAAAAAAATCACATTTTTAATAATTTTATTGATCTAGTCTTTTTAAAATACTAATAAATAAAAACAAAGTCATTTGTATACTGGGGCATAGATCTAAGATCCTTCCCAAATTCGACCGGGCAAATACCTTCTAACATAAAACTAATACCCATGATTGATTAACATTAATATTTCAACCCATCCTTTAAATGAAATTATAATATCTTTACTATTTACTTAGAATAAATCTCATTTAAAATAAAATATAATTTTTTAGAACATTTTTGTCCATCTAAGTTCATGAGAGATCAACTTAGAAAAAAAAAATTATGTAAATGAATTAGCCTAGTTAAGATTATAAATCACAATTTTAAAATTAAAATGTGTATAGTAAGATTATTATAGTAGTAATTAATATTATTATCATTTTTAAATTATTCTCATTGTAAGAGGGAATACATATGATATATACATTGTATTTTAAATATAGTAATATCTACTAATTATTATTATTATTATATATACACGCGCGCATTTAATGATGAAAGTGTCCTTTATATGTCAGGAATCAGGAACTTTGGTTATGGTAGTTTGTGATGAAAATTGTAACGGACTTTTTCCATTGCCAAATCTAAAAATCAATATCTATATTTATATCTATATTATCCTAATCCTAATATATTAAAAGTGGTTTAGGGTGGTAAAACATTTTTTCCCCTTTTTATCCCTACACATATTCTTTTGCTTCATTTTTGTTCATAGTATATCCTATTAATTTGTAATAGTTATAGTTATTGGGAAGTTTTCGGTTATATCTCATTGATAACTTATCAATGCTCTGATCCACTCTCCACCATAACGATTCATTGATCCACTCCCTTCTCCACCATCATGAATCAATATTACATTAATATGTTTTTCAATTGCAAATGAAATTCTTGACTTTCCACTCCCTTCTCCACATCATGAATCAATATTACATTTATATATTTCATTACTTTAAATTACAATCAAAATTATGTGACTTTTCATTTCATTCTCTCAAAAAATACTTCTCTTTCTTATATTAACTTCCATCCTCTTAATTGTATTGTACCTGCAAAATAATAGTACATTTAACTTTTCATCAATATATAGTTTGTAACATGAATCAATCAATCAATCTAAAAATGAAGCATCATCCTACTAATATCATAATTTTCATGGAAATTAATGAATTATAACTTCCATCATTTTAATTGTCATCAACTTATTCTCATTAATTATCATGGTATAAATGCCTCTTGAGTTCCTTTTGATTTCCTTATAAACACATTTGTCATCCCATGCATCCAACAATCTCTTCATTTGTAACTTTAAATAAATTTCTTTGTGGGAGCATTAGTAAAAAGAAAAAGGAGAAGAGCGTGAAAAGATGCAATCACCTCTTTGTTGATTGGAATAATTCCAACTTATTCATACACTTTAATTTTGATTTATCTTAATAACGAATTTTATTATTCTATTTAGATTCAAATATGGAAGAGAAAGCCATTAAACAATTAGTGGCTTTTGAAGATAAACGTTACATCAAAGTAAAGAATGCACACAAGAGTTCAAGAGAAGTTCATCATAAAGATGACCGGAAGATGGAAAGTTTAAAGTTCGTGTTAATTAATTGCGAGGTTTGTCCTTTTGTATTTAAAATACTAATATTTAAAGTTTCAATTCTTGCTTATGTAAATTTGATTATTTATGTATGAATAAACTTATAAGCAAATTGAAATGAACCTTCTAAAACTAAATCATCTCCCCAAATGCTGGTGATAATGGGATGAACCTCATAGGCAGCCTTATAGAGTATGAAAGCCTCGCATAATAAAATGATTTTTTTTGTGAGGTGAAAGCTTTAATTCCTATGAACCTAAGTTTTACTTTTGCAAATTAAAACAAAAGAATGAGATGCTATCAGAATTGAAGCAAAAACCAGAAAGCCAAAAAACATATTTTTATTGTGAGGTGAAAGCTTTAATTCCTATGAACCTGAGTTTTACTTTTGCATTCCCTAACTACATTAATGCATCAGTTTACCTTTTAGAATACTATTAACACATTTAAGCAAAATCTGAAATTTAGTTTTTGATTGATTAACATCGTATTCATCTTTTATATCCATAGCGTTAGCATCTAATTTGTGTTGGTGTACACATTGTCTTATATTTTAGTAATATGACGAATGAATATTTTATAGTATACAATGTGTTGTTGTTTGAGAGATGTAATACTTGACAAATTATGAAGCTTATTTAAGCCTTCTAACGAAGAAGAATGTATTTACCCAATGCGAAACATCCGTCAGTAATTTTCACAAATGATTTAATAGAGAAATTCAAGCCTTGAGTGTACTCTCCATATTTAATCAACTACAACCACCTTTATTAAAAAACCACCTACATTGCACCAAGAATCTCGGCTGAGAAAGTTCATATAAATAATAAAAGCAATGTTAAATGGGAATTCATTACGTTGATTGATATTATTGTATATGAACCCAAGAAATTTAATCAACTACAACCCAATGGCCAGAAACATATAGCATTCTCCTGGATCAGCAAACAAACTAATGTCTAAAATGTAACCAAACAATTATTGAAAAAATACCTAAAGTTTAACTATAAATGTTTGTTTCAAACAACTAGAACCAAATTTACCAACTCCAAACTTAATACAACTAAGCATTAAGAGAATCAACCAACAAAATACATTGAATTTATATATATTTGTTTCACAGGCACTTTAAATTCATTCTCTAGCAACATTGACGATGGGCCGTAGTGTTTAGCCAAGAGGTGTCTCCAGAGAGTGCGACATAAGCGGAATAAGATTAAGGAGGATGCGGATATTTGTCATATTGTCTTTGACGACGGCTCTTTGATGGAAAAATGCAAAGTGAAGATGTGGGGTCAATACATTTTTCAATTTCCATTGTTTTTTTTTAAGTTCCTTCATTTTCTTTTCTTTTTTATTAATTATATTTTACAAAGCAATAATAAATTGTACTCCCTCGTCCCACTCAAAGGGTAGTGTTTGTTTTTTGCACATGGATTAAGGAGTATTATTATTATTTAAAGTGTAGTGGGCAATTGTATTGGTGGGAATGTAGGTTCCATATTTTATTTGTATTAAAGGGTGTGTGTGAGTCCCATGTGTGTAAAAAAATGAAAGCGGATTCTTTGAGTGGTTGAGACGCTTAAAACGGAAAAAATAGACCATTTGAGTGGGACGGAGGGAGTATAAATGAATAATTGATGTTAGAAAACTTACACAATTCTTGAAATTTTTATTTTTATTTTTTAAATACCAAACTCACCCGTTAAGATTAGATAATTTGACTCAATTATGATATTATTCAACGGGTGTGAGCTTGATTTGAATCGAGTTCATGAATTCTATTTTTGTAAAACATATAAAAAAATATTAATATTTAAAAATTACTCTTAAGAGTAATATTTTAAATTTAAAAAAGTTATACTTTAATTTTCTAAAAGTTTATCTCTTTAAGAGAGAATCAGTAAAGATAGGATTCATGTATGAACCAGGTTCAAGTATCTATTTTATTCATAATATTAAATCCTAATGAGAAGAGAAAGTATGAAAGCAACGTCACACGACAATAAATGAAAACAAATTCTAAAATTTTTAATTTTTAGAATTATTAGTGGGTAAATTATTCTCCAATGTATTTGGGGGCACGAAATCAAACTTGTGCAACCAGATTCAAAGTATACACGATTATTATTAATAAAATATGAAGTCACTTATAAGTAAGAACTTATACATTTTGAAGAGATTTTTAAATGAATTTTTTGTTATGTAATGAAAAATCTAATACTCTTATAAAAAATAAATACATTCAATAGAAATACATATATATTAATAAATAAAATTAATACAAATATAAGTGCACGGTTTTTATAAATATTGGTAAGATGTATCCAATTTAATTCTTTTAAGGTTGCAAAATAATTTTTTTATAACAATTGTCTAACACCCATATGCATCTAGGATAATTGTACGTGGCACTATCTAGGGTCATATCCTTACAAAATACCAAAAATTTGATCAGACATGATGAATATTGTAATACAAAAAACAATATGCACAAAATTGTTTTAATATAATTACAAGCAAAATTATGTGCATGTAATTTTCAATAATTAAAACAAAGGAAACATCAATACAAAATAATTTAAAAAAAAATAACAAATATGCATAACACATAACAACTAAAGGAATAAGTTAAAGATTAAAAAAAAAGACACCGAATAACGAAATGGTCCGGATCCCCTATTTCATTTTGATATTTCACTTTGTATTCCATAATTTATTTCCTATTAAAATATTATGCCTTAATTAATGACCATTAACGCATATGTAGTGAAAATTTGGACATCGATTATATCCCATGCCGAGAATCAAATAAGTAGAATGTGAGATAAAGGATGTAATGGAATATGTGATCCCATTTGAAAAAAAAAATGTGACTGCGACGTGCATCGCACGCCCAGAAAATTTATATTATTATATATAAAAGTACATAAAGTTTACATTTTTTTACCACTCAAAATTTTAAGTCAAAATCTCTTTTCAATTTTTCACATATTCTCAATTTCTCTTCAATTTATCCTTAATTTCTCATCATTAATTTTAGTATGCATTTCAATAATACATTTAGTTAAAATTTTCTTTTATAAATTCATTAGGAAACCAATTAATCATCACTCACAATTTTTACATCGATTTTATTTCTACTCTCATTTATCCCTAAAAGAGAAGCAATGTGATTTTATCACTATTGGTCGGTGAAAAAACATAATTTTCTTATTTATCTTTGATTTTGATTTTATTTTTGTATGCTTTTTTTTTAACATGTTGAAATTTGTTTCATATCACAACATTGAATTCAAGTATCAATTGGATCGAGGGTTAGGTAAGCATTTATTTAGTGTGTAGTAATGCGACTTCAAATTAGCGACAGACCTAAATGTCATGTCATCTGAACGGATATTGTTGTAAGCACCGGTGATCCGAGTCCACATTTGCTCCGACTTTTGATCGTTTCCAACGATAGAGTCCGTGCTGATATCGACCCAACAACTCGCGAGAATAGCATTTTCCTCAAAAGAGTAGAGAATTTTTTTACCAGCAGGAGCCGGTGGTGGAATTTCGGTGCTCTCAAAGTCAGCAGCGGGATTTACCCTATCAAGTCCTGTTGGAGAAAATTTGAGATGAAAAGGACGAACGCTGAGAGTTTAGAAATGTAGTGTCACTGTCTGTATCCGGTGAACATGTGCCGATGGTCGGACGAAATCCGTATTGGGGATGAGGAGTCATGTATGGATTTGGATACATGAAAAATGGTGCGCCTAAAGAATTAAAAGAATTAGGTTGAGGGAAACTACCTTCTGAAAAATTTGGGAGAGTAGTAGGAACATTTGGAGGTAGGAAACTATTTGGAAAATTTGACGGAAAACTAGTATGAAAATTTGGATTCAGAGGATTGAAGTCGGCATGTGGACAAAAATTCATATTTGGAGGTGTTGAATTTTCTCCGGAGTTAAAAGAATTGAACCCGAAATTCATCCATGAATCTTTATCCATTTTTTTTTGGATGAGTAGAAATTAAAAGTGGCAATCAACTTTGAAGTTTTGATATTTGGAAGAGAAAATAATGTAGGGAAAAAATAGAGTGAAATATATATTTATAGTGATATTTATTTAAAAAAAATTAATAAGCAACGGTCATGACCAACGGTCATATATTACAAAAGACATAACATAGATAACATCCAAAAAAACGGTCATATTAATAATATTTAATAAAATAAAATAAAAAATATTAATCTGTAATTAACGGTAAATGAAATGGAAGAAAAAAAAAACTGGATTGTAGTGTAGAAAGCAGAAATATAAATGTAATAAAAAGGGAGGTAATATATGTAATAAAAAGAAAATTTAAATTGTAAAGAAACAAGAAAAAAACAATTACTGAGTGCGGGCCCCACGCCACACGCGCGTGAGGGCCACACGTTGTGCTATAGAATCTGTGTATGCACGCTCTTCCACATTCACTCTCCCAACGAATTATCTCCCCGGGTAGAGAATCTTCTACTTGAGGTTTAATTTTTTTCTCCCCACGATGGTTTCTACCTCACATCCTGGGAAGAAAAATCTGTCACGTCAGATCTTCTACCTCCCATTGTGGGAGGCCTAAGCCATCACAAATTTAATATTCCATCACCCAATCCTGTGACGGAATTTTTTGTCTATATCTACTCCATCCCAATACAGTTTTCACACCACTTTTGTAAATTACAAAAGAGGTGTGAATACTTTATTAGGACGGAGGAAGTATATTTTACTATTTATTTATTATGCAGTGATGTGTTATTAATATGTAAACTAAATTAATAATGAATATTTACAAAATAAAGACTCAACTTGAATGTATACTGAATTTAAAACAAGAGTGAGTATTGTGCATAATTGGTGCGTGGCGGTGCGTGAAGTCTCCAGCCGGTTCGTGGCGGCGCGTGTAAGCATTTTTCGGTGACTGTCCGGTGTTTTCCGACGTGTTTCAGCATTTTGAGTCCTATGGTGATGTTTTCGAGAGCGTTTGACATCATCTTTAGTGTGTATGTGAGGATTTACTTTATTTTATGACATGTTTGTTGAATACGAACCCATGGGGTGGCTATTCGATTGCAATTTTGATAATAATGCACCTTAATATGTCATTTAATTCTAAATTCATGGTGTTAAGTATTGTTATAATTGTTCAAAACTCCTGTAGCCTATGAAAGTAAGACCAGAGTGAGTTGAACTGATTCAATTGTGAATGTGCCTATTGCATCTTGGGAAGTTGTTTCCATATGCATTAAATGGAGAGGAAATTCATGTGATATTGTTTGACTAACACTGGTATGCTTGTTTTTGGTTGCTCGTTTTCTCAGAGGAATGTCAGGACGGGGAACAATTTCAGATGAAGACATTAGGACTAAAAATGAAGTCCTCCATGAATTCTTGAATTATAAAATGAAGTCAACACACAACATAAGGGACCAGACAATTGTTTTGATTAAACTCTACAACCAAATGATGCGTTTGATTTATAGCAAAACGATTTCAAGTAATGAGTATTTTCAAATTACTAGTCCTCAGAGCTGGTCGAACACTTTGCCTCCCCACCTAAAAAAGGATTTTTTGGCTCAGTGGGAGACTTACCAAGTGAAGCCTAATGGTTATTTCATTATGCTTGATTTGATCGATGCTTCTGTGGCAGAAGATAGGACGCAGGCACTGAGATCAGCCTGCTTGAGGATGGGAAGGGTTCGACTTCTGATTTTTTGAGACTAAGTGGTCGAGACAAAATATCAGATAAAGAATCCTCATATAGATCTTCTAGGGCGAACTGTCTTTAATGTAGGGACTAAAGAATTTGATTGGGAACGTTATTTTGAATCTAGTGATAAATTAAGAGATACAATCTATATTTATCGCTAGTTTTATTTCCATTGCATTTCTAATTGGAAACTCATGGAGTTCATTAGAATTTTATGTTCATGACTTGTCAGACTTGAAGTTCTTGCTATTGTGGATGGTTGTTTAAGTTCAATTTATTAGTGACAGTTCATAATTATTGTTAATTACTTGTACCTTAAATGTGTTTTACGTTTTGAAATAAGAATCTAGTATTATGACACTTGATGAGATTGATGATTAGAAATCTCCGAGCTATTTTTCGAGATCAAGTCTTGTGTTATTTATTGAGATGTCTCTGTTCGGCTTAACGTAAAACTTAATAAAACATTATTAACATACTGAATCACTTTAAACTTTATCAAAGTTCATGACATCGAAATCTATTTTCACTGATTTGAACAAAGGCGAGAAACTCAATGGTGACAATTATGACACAAGGCGTCATAAAATTGGTATGTTTTGTATAAACAAGATGCATTGGATGCTATAAACCAAGTAATGGCTGATCCAAGCATGGGTATTGGAAATCAAGGGAGACGTGACCAAGAAGCGTATCAGGCATGGAAAAAGAAAAATTCTATTGCACGAGGTATTATTGTAAGCTCAGTAATCGATAAGATGATTCATGAATCTCACCGCTGATGCGCGTTTTCTTTGCACGCAAAATTAATGCCCAAGTATTAAGGATATCAATTGCAGCTTAGCAAGCGACCAAGTGAATATCGAACCCAAGGGACGGCGTATTATCAATTTAATTATTTACTAAAGTAATTAAGACAAGTTGGCAATTAAGTTGGAGGTTTGAATTATTAATCTACTAATAATTAAATTAAATAACAAATAAAATAAAAGATCACTCGAAGAATACGAAAGTGGATCAAGTAGGAGAACAGGTAGCTCTAGGATAATTCTGTTCCACTAATTAATTTCCCTTTCGTGTGTTGATGTCCGACTCTGTCTTGTGGAATATGGACGCATCACTAAACCATGCATATCTACTCTATAGACACAAGTAAACATGCATGTAATACGAGTGAATAACCTCAGAGTAAGAGATATAATTTCACCCCCTTTCTAGGTACTATCAGTATCAATTATTTCTCTGGCCAATTGGTACTCTAACCCGATATGATCTACCTTTATAGGTACTATAAAATTATCCTCTTTATCCTACGTAATAATCCGAATTCAGTTCAATTAATAAGTATTCATATATGATAGTTCTAATGAAGTTTCGGAGTCCCCTCACTTAGAATCATAAAATAAAATTCTGCTCAGCAGTGAACGCGCTCAATCAATAACCAAGATATGGATTCAGACTCTACATAACAGTTAATGATGCACAAAACGACCGTGAGTATAAATTAATAAGGCACAATAATATATAAAATAAATCAAAAGTAGTGTTGTACGGAGTTTACACACGAAAGTTAAATTAATTGGTAAAAACCTTCACAACCATAGTTCTACCAAAAAGGCTCTATAGCCCATGATGTTACGAAGAACAATCATGGGTGTTGGATAGATCTTACCCGAATGTCCGAAAAATATAAGATAAATTAGGAAACGAATAAAACCCTAGATGTGGGCGTCGTCGCGTCCTTCTCCGTCTTGAATCCTCCTCTTGGTTCTTCTCTTGATTCCACATACGAATCATCAAAGTGATGGATGGATGGAGGAAAGGAAGTGGATGATGATTTGGGGGTGATCCCCCTTGTGGGGTGTGGTATGGTTGTGGCCTCTCTTATGGCTCTCTTCTTGTTTTTTCCTCCCTCTAATCAATTGTATTGTGTTCTCCTCACATGAATAATGATGTGACATATATATAGGTGTGAGAATGAAATTAAATAAGGAAATAAATATATATGGGTGAATCATGGAGGATTATGTGATAAGGAGATAAATTAAGTAATTTTCGGAAATTCTCGAAAATTCTCGCTGGCAGCTGCGCGACTTCACGATTTTGAGTATAACTTATTCCTCCGATCTTCGATTTTAGTGATTCTTGAGCTCACACGATCCTATTTTCCTTGGCTTTCTCTGAATATAAAGATCTAACAAAAACTCCAAGAAATGAAGGTTTAACAAGCATTGCTATATAGCACAATTGTTCTGTTCGGCACAGCTCATGCAACTTCACCATCTTGATCATAACTTTCTCGTTTGGACTTCGATTGAGGTGTTCCTTATGCCAAACCGATCCTCTCTTCTGCAGCTTTCTAACCATATATCACACTTTCAGTTCAGAGCTCCACATGAATACAGAAAAATTATACAAGTTGGACGTGCGTTTTTCAGCATTCTTGCACAAATTACACATTTTCTCCAACTTTGCACTTTTGATCCCTTTTTCCACCTAAACACAATAAAACACTTCAAGTGCATCTTTTTCTCACATATATTGAATATAAGACATTTTTGCTAATATATGACAGCAATTTCAATCAAGAAGGTATTCAATTGGACACTAAAACACGCTAATTTTCACTCTCATCAATCCCCAAACTTACATGTTGCTCGTCCCGAGGCAACAAAATAAAAATAAAGAGAGAGAGAGAGAGTAAGAAAATTAGCGGGGAAATAAAGACTATGACCTATACCCCATTCAAAATACAATTGTCATCAACTTAGGTCATGCAACTCTCATTACATGTAATAATCAATTCATAACATACAAGATAAGACAATCACCACTAATTCAAATGCTCCATTCACATATTCTCACGGGAAGTATATCTCACTCGCACTCAAGTGTAAAAGATGTACACTTATGAGTTATAGTGTTTACGCTCAGATTCAATCAAGTGCATGCGTAACCATAAGCTTTCCAAATGTCTTAAACTCTCCGTCACTATTATTATGATTCGATAATGAGATCAAAAATGACTTTTCTTTTGGATGTAATGTTAGCTCTTTGGTAAGGGTAGGAAACATATGGATAAAGTGACTCAATTAGTAGAGAATTAAAATCGGAGATCTTTTGTACTGCAAACTTTTTACACTTCAAGGCTATCCAGCTTCATGCTCTTCTAATTTTCTTTTCTCTCATTTTTCTTCAAGCTCAACATTTTCCTTCTTTTTTTTCTCGAGGTACCAGTTTCGGGAACTACCTCTAACATCTCGGGGTACCAGTTTCGAGCACTACCCTTAAGCAACTTATTTTTCAGCTCATAATCACTTTGACACACTTTGACAACATTTAATTCTCCACTAAATATAGGAATTTAAGGCTCAAATAGGATATCAAAGTGGCTATCTTCGTAGGTTGCCAAAGAAATAAGGCTTTCAGGCCCAAAAGTGCTAACTATGGATATATAATTATTTGGTAGGAAATTATTTGGCAAAGTGACTCATACTTATCAGATGGCTTAAAATCATCTCCCATCATATAACACACATGTAATTTCAAGTAAGACAAGAGACAAGTTCTAGAATACATACACAAGAAGAATACTCACCAGAAAAGAAATATTATGTGATTATATACATCATCAACTAGGCTCAAAATCTCACATGAGATTTTAACAAGTAACAGAGCACTTTTCATGGTAAGCAATATCCCACAAGTACACATAAAACTTCGTACTACAATATAACTCAAGTACACTTCCTTCATCAACTTCAAAAGCATATGAATTTCAAGCACAATTTAAAAAATAAGCTCACATGGATCACCACATTTAACTTAATCCTTTCACTCCTACGAATTAAAAGCACACATAAAAATTAGAATAAGAAAACGAGGGCACCTGATTTTTCTTCAACGTACGCACGAGTTTTGCGAGTCAAAGCCTCAATGTAGAACTCGTCTTGCCACCTAGTTACACTTTTCTATCATCAAAACTCAAACACACTCATCATCACAAGATTCATCAATAATAAAATAGGAGAACTATAAGAAAGAATTAATTGACTATCTAAACGACTCCACACACTAGAAACACCACAGAACACTAGGCAAATTGCAAAAAAAATCGACACATCAAAACCGATTAAAGTTTCAACATACCACAAAAAATCAACTCCCGTAGCAAACATTACAAAGAAAAGATTATTCTCTTAGTGCTTCAATGAGGTAAGAACATCACTACCCCCCAAACTTAGTAAAACGTAAGTTGAAACTAAGTTTGCAAAGAGATGTAATTGCCGATTAGTAAGCACCTTAAATATAAAAATTTCTTACTCACACGAAAGAAATAAAGCAATAAAATGGTAGCGCAAGCCCCCAACAGGCGCTCATGTTTAACGTCGAAGAGTCACGATTGATGTAACCTTTATAGACTACTGGATCAGTGAACAGTCTTCTCGCATCCTCACCTTCAAATACTTTTTTTCCCTCTTCTTGTCTACACTCAACACTTTACCTTTCTTGGTAACAAGTATATGATCCTTGAAATTTCCTTCCTCCCATGGTTGTCTAGACACCTCCTTGTCAATCTTCCACTTACATTCAGAATCATCTGTCTTAGAAAAATCAAGATTAAACAAGTTAGAAATCACATCTATGCTCTTGCATGATTGACTCTCCATGGGCATCTTCATTACTTGATCAAGAGAGAAAACCACATTTTCATTGTCCATCTGCAGTCTAAGTTTCTCGGCTCTCAACCTCTTTGCTCTTTCCTACTTCTTCTCTACTACAAGCTCATTATTCTGCTCTTGGGATGGCTCCGCAGTGTTCTGAACAACAGGTGTAGCATTCGGTATCAAATCGGGCACTGAACTGTATTGCTCGACCTCTGCTCGACCAAAAAGGATTGGTCGAGCAGATGCAGTTTGGTCGAGCAGCGTGCCTGATCGCAAGCTTTCGTTTGTCATGTGTTGCTCGACCTCCGTTCGACTTGGGTAGTAAGGTCGAATGGATGGATTCTGGTCAATCAAGCTGCTCGATCACGAGCTCTCGTCTCCCATGCGTTGTTCGACCTCCGTTCGACTTGGGTAGTCTAGTAGAACAGAAGAGTGTAAGTTGAACGGTGCACCTGGAAATGGAGCATCGTAATTCTGTTCGTCCGAGAGTTGCTCGACCTCTGTTCGACCATCAGATCTAGTTGAACGGATTGGGGTTGGTCGAACAAGGCTCCTGCCATCTTCGTTTTCGCTCGCCGCCTTCATCGGACCTTCATACTGCGTACCTGACCTCAATGTGATGGCATTATTCTCCAATGTTTGTGTCAATTGATTCACATTCGCGGCCATCTGCCCCATAATCGAAGTAAGGTCCTTTAACTGCTTAGATAAATCTGCATGATCAACATTCATGGTATCCTCAAGACGATCAACCCTTGCATCATTCTCAACCATGTATCGATTGAACATATCTTCAAGACTAATCTTCACTTCTTGATGTTGCATACTAGGCCCTCTTAGTGTTAACTCTGTAATCTGCCTTTGTTGGGACTCTAATAGCTTGTTGATGTTAGCTAGACTAGAGACGATCTTATCATCCCTATTCGACTCCATCGTTTGATGTTCAACCTGTGCTACCTTGCCTAGTACATATGATCCTCTATCTCTCTACAGGCCAGTCACGTAAATTCATAGAGATGTCTTCAAACAACTTTTCTGCTTCAAGTACTGTCTTAGATAACAGCGCTCCTCCGGAGGATGCATCAATAAAAACACGCGACTCACAATCTAATCCATAGTAGAAGATACTTATGTATTCAGCCTTAGACATTCCATGTTGTGCACACCTCCTTAGCATGTCTTTAAACCTTTCCCACACCTCATGAAATTTCTCACCCTGATTCATAACAAATTGAGTGATGTCTTGCCTCATTCTTAAGATCCTTGAGGGTGACATGTATCTCTCTAAGAACTTCTGCTGCAGTTGGTCCCATGTAGTGCAATCTGCGGCATCAAGAGTCTCATACCAAGCTTCCGCTCCATCAATCAAAGAGAACTTGAATAGGGTGATTCGTCTAGCATTATCATTAGCTCCAGCACCCTTTTGAGTGTTTGCATAACCAAGAAATCTTTTGACGTGCTGATATGGATCTTCAAAACAACCTCCAGAAAAGGGATTCTTTTCCACCATGTTAATAAGAGCGAGATGTATCTCAAAATCATCATCTTCCCCTCTTGCTCCTATCACCCCATGTTACCAATTCTATAGTACGTGAAAATTTCACATATGGAAACATTATCCGGATTCTGCCTTGCTCCGGTCATGTTTAGCTCAATGTGTTATTCCTTCTTTCCTTCCTCTCCTGTTTCTAGTGCACAAGTACCTCAGAAAAATTTAAGGTTAGATAGAAATAAATAATCACAAATAAAAATCTTAATCAACTAGAAATAATAAACTAATAACAACAGTCGTCCCCGGCAATGGCGCCAAGAACTTGATGCGCATTTTCTTTGCACGCAAAATTAATCCTCAAATATTAAGGATATCAATTGCAGTTTAGCAAGTGACCAAGTGAATATCGAACCCAAGGAACGGCGTATTATCAATTTAATTATTTACTAAAGTAATTAAGACAAGTTGGCAATTAAGTTGGAGGTTTGAATTATTAATCTACTAACATTTAAATTAAATAACAAATAAAATAAAAGATCAATCGAAAAATACGAAAGTGGATCAAGTAGGAGAATAGGTAGCTCTAGGATAATCCTGTTTAACTTATTAATTTCTCTTTTGTGTGTTGATGTCTGACTCTGCCTTGTGGAATATGGACGCATCACTAAACCATGCATATCTACTCTATAGACACAAGTAAACATACGTGTAACACGTGTGAATAACCTCGGAGCAAGAGATATAATTCCACTCCCCTTTCTAGGTAATATCAGTATCAATTATTTCCCTGGCCAATTGGTACTCTAACCCGATATGATCTCCTTTTATAGGTACTATAAAATTATCCTCTTTATCCTACTTAATAACCCGAATTCAATTCAATTAATAAGTATTCATATATGATAGTTCTAATGAAGCTTCGGAGTCCCCTCTCTTAGAATCATAACATGAAATCCTACTCAGCAATGAACGCGCTCAATCAATAACCAAGATATGGATTCAGACTCTACATAATAGTTAATGATGCACAAAACGACCGTGAGTATGAATTAAAAAGGCATAATCATATATAAAATAAACCACAAGTAGTGTTGTACGGAGTTTACACACGAAAGTTTAATTAATTGGTAAAAACCTTCACAACCCTAGTTCTACCAAAAAGGCTCTAGCCCATGATGTTACGAAGAACAATCATGGGTGTTGGATAGATCTTACCCGGATGTCTAGAAAATACAAGATAAATTAGGAAATGAATAAAACCTTAGATGTGGGCGTCGTCGCGTCCTTCTTCGTCTTGAATCCTCCTCTTAGTTCTCCTCTTGATTCCACATACGAATCTTCAAAGTGATGGATGGATGGAGGAAAGAAAGTGGATGATGGTTGGGGGGTGATCCCCCCTTGTGGGGTGTGGTATGGTTGTGGCCTCTCTTATGGCTCTCTTCTTGTTTTTCCTACCTCTAATCTATTGTATTGTGTTCTCCTCACATGAATAATGATGTGACATATATATAGGTGTGAGAAGGAAATTAAATAAGGAAAGAAATGTATATGGGTGAATCATGGAGGATTATGTGATAAGGAGATAAATTAGGTAATTTTCGGAAATTCTCGAAAATTCTCGCTGGCAGCTGCGCGACTTCACGATTTTGAGCATAACTTATTCCTCCGATCTTCGATTTTAGTGATTCTTGAGCTCACACGATCCTCTTCTCCTTGGCTTTCTCTGAATATAAATATCTAAAAAAACTTCAAGAAATGAAGGTTTAACAAGCATTGAAATGTAGCACAGCAGTTCTTTTCGGCACAGCTCGCGCGACGTCACCATCTTGATCATAACTTTCTCGTTTGGACTTCGATTGAGGTGTTCCTTATGCCAAAACGATCCTCTCTTCTGTAAATTTCCAACCATGTATCACACTTTCAGTTTAGAGCTCCACATGAATACAGAAAAACTACACAAGTTGGACATGCGTTTTTCAGTATTCTTGCACAAATTGCACCTTTTTTCCAACTTTGCACTTTTGATCCCTTTTTCCACCTAAAACACAATAAAACACCTCAAGTGCACCTTTTTCTCATATATATTGAGTATAAGACACTTTTGCTAATATATGACAACAATTTCAATCAAGAAGGTGTTCAATTGGACACTAAAACACGCTAATTTCCACTCTCATCAACCGCTCATGATATATGGGTGTATCTGCGTGAGAAGTATGGTGGTACATTGGTTACAAGGCTTAGGCAGTTGACTATTAAGTTCGACACTTATGAAAAAAACCAAATCATAATATTAGACAACATCTCAGAGAGGTATCTAATATGATTATCGAGCATAAGACTGCCGGTCATATGCTCTGTGATGAACAGCAAAATCCAAGCCCCAATCCGCTCTTCACCTGATCGTTGAAATCATGTAAAAGTCAACTTGACTCATAATGAAAGCATTAAGCTTTTCAATGATGTTGCTCGTCATGTTGAGCTAGAAGTGAGAGGCTCTGAGCCTCAAAGCCTTCTTTTAGGATCTTCTATGTCAGTTCTACTTCTAAGGGAGCTTCAGGCTTCAAAAGGAAGAGGAATTTGGAAAAAGGAAAAGAAGGGAATACGATATGATGGTGTGTGGTGAGCGTGAAAATAATCCAACTAAAACTGATGAACAGAAATAGTAAAAGAAGTGTGACAAAATTAATGTCTCGAGTACTATCTTGCTGTCTGATTCTTATCCTTGAGGATTATAGACTCAGGAGCAACGAACCATGTGACAAGAGACATAGGAGTTCTTTGTAAATTTCCATCGCTTTCCAAAGGGGACTAGGTGGATATATGTAGGAACCAATGTACAAGTCGAAGTCAAAGGACTTGAGACTAGCAAATTGAACCATGACGATGGTCGAGCTTTTATCCTACATAGTGTTCTATATGCTTTGGAGAATCATGCGAAATCTAATTTCTGTTTTAGTTCTACTTAATTTGGGTTATGATGTATTATTCACCAAAGGCACTGTGGTAATGAGCATTAATGATACTTGTTATGCATCTGGACATATGACTGATGGCATTATGGTTTTAAATTGTAATAGAATGACGTTTATTTATTATGATGATTATTCATATTTACTAAATGCTTGTTCTTCTAGTAACTCAAATGTGAATGATGATGTTTGGCATGCTAGATTAGGTCATATTGGGCAAGATTGGATGAATAGACTTGTGAATGAAGAATTGCTGAGTCTTTCTTCTAATGTCGAATTATCTAAATGCGAACATTATCTTGCTGGCAAAATGACTAGAAAACCTTTTGGTAAAGCTTTTGTGTCTTAATCTCCATTAGAAGTAATCCATTCCGATATATGTGATCCTGTAAATGTTAGAGCACAACATGGAACTCACTATTTCATTACGTTCAATTGATGATTATTCACGTTTTGCTTATGTCTATTTGATATCTCATAAGTCTGAAGCATTGGATTGTTTTAGACGATACTTGAGTGAAGAAGAAAATCAAAAGGACAAATCTATCATAGTTTTAAGAACTGATAGAGGACGTGAATATCTATCAGAACAATTCGAGGAATTTTGTAATGAAAAGGGTATAATCCGACAATTAATTGTTCCTTATACTCCTCAACACATGGTGTTGCTAAAAGAAGGAATAGGTCTTTGTTGGAGATGGTTAGATCCATGATGGCACAAGCTAATCTAACGAGATGCATTACTTATGTGCTTAATCCCGTGCCTTCAAAGTCAGTTGCTTCGACTCTATATGAATTTTGGACGGGTAGAAAACCTGACTTGAGTAACCTTAGAGCTTGAGGATCAGCAGCTTATCTACATGATTCATTGAGTCAGTATGGAAAGTTGGATCCTAGAGGCAAACATTCTAAGGGTTACGTATTCATAGGAGATCAGGATAAGAGCTTAACTGAGACAGAATCACGTAATGCTCATTTTTTGGAAACGGGATTTCCTAGTAGAGGGGGCATCAGGGATGCCGAATCTATTTTGGAGGTGGTAGAAAATCAATATCTACAAGCTCCAAGTGGGAGTAGTAGTTTAGCTGATGGTGTGGATCTTGATAGATATTTTCCGATTGAGGAACATGCGATTCCCAATGAGAGCATTTTGGTGTGGATCTTGATAGATATTTGTCGATTGAGGATCAGGCGATCCCAGTAAGAGCATTTTGTCTATAGAAGATTATCAACAGCTATCTCGAAAAAGTTCTAGGAAATATGTGCCCAAAAGGCATTATGATATTGAAGGACATGTCTTCTTTGTTTCACCATAAAATGGAGATGTTTCTCCTATTGATAAGAAAGAGCCCAGAAATGTCAAAGAAGCTCTGACTTGTCCGGTAACGGAGAAATAGATGAAAACGATGAAAGAGGAGATAGAGTCTATGAAGTCAAATCAAGTCTAGGAACTTGTAGATCTTCCAAAGGGACGAAATGCAATTGAGAATAAATGGATTCTCAAAATCAAAAGAAATGTTGATGGCTCAATAGAGAGGTATAAAGCTCACTTGGTGATAAAAGTTTTTACTCAACAAGAGGGTATAAACTACGAAGAAACTTTTCCACCTGTAGTGAGGTTTTGCCTTGATTCGTCTACTGTTGGCTATAGTGGCTGGTATGGATTTAGAGTTACATAAAATGGATGTTAAGACCGCATTTCTCAATGGAGAATTAGAAGAAGAAATCTACATGCAACAGCCTATAGGATTTATTCTTCAAGGTCAAGGGGATAAAGTTTGTAGATTGAAAAAGCCGATCTATGGACTCAAACAATCCTCTAGACAGTGGTATTTGAGGTTTCATACAGCGATTATCTCATATAATTTCATTATGATAAATGAAGACCATTGTATTTACGTTAAACGGTCCAATGGTTGTTTTGTGATTCTATCCTTATATATGGATGACATATTACTAGCTGGAAATAGCAAAGAGTATCTTGAAACCATAAAAGGATGGTTGTCTTCAAACTTCGAAATGAAAGATACGGATGAGACAGAGTACATACTTGGTGTAAAGATCCATAGGGATCGTTCAAAGAAGTTATTGAGTTTGTCTCAAGAGACTTACATCAAGAAACTTTTATAACGATTCAAGATGGATACCTGCAAACCTATAGATACTCCTATTGTGAAAGACGAATCATTGAGTCAGCAAATGTGTCCCAAGACTTAAGATGAAAAGAATGAAATGTCCAGAGTACCATATGCCAATGTGATTGACTGCAGACTATTCTATCTGTTATCAAGGGAATAGCAGTACACTGAATGAGTATATAGACGCTGACTGAAGTGGTGATTTAGATGAACGTAAATCAACTCCCGATTATGTCTTCTTGCTCAACAATGGAGCAATCTCATGGTGTAGCAAGAAACAGACTTAAATAGCACTGTCCAGCAATGGAAGCCGAGTTTGTGGCATGTGCGTTTGCAGTACAAGAGGCTATTTGATTGAAAAGATTCATGAAATATTTGGAGGTCTCAAACACTCCAGTGGGAGCTGTTTTAATTAATTGTGATAATCAGACGATTATTGCTTACACAAAAGATCTCAAATATCATGGAATAACCAAACACATTGACACGATGTTCAAATTTGTTAGAGATATTATAGACAAAAAGAATGTGATTCTTAGTTACATTTCTACTCGTTTGATGTTAGCAAGATCCTTTTACCAAACTAATTTCTAGAGATGTATACATAGGACATGTAAAGGGATTGGGTTTGCGAAGGATTTAAAACGATGTATTGTATATGTTTATGTATGTTAATGGAATAGTTAATGGTTTAACTATACATATATATTTTATAAATTATATGTGATCGTTCATATATAATAGTATGTCGGCAAGTTATGATTGGCTCTCTCATATGAGCAATCGCCTCTGGCTAAGCGGGAGCGCAGAGATGAGATTACAATAGTTAATGTAATCAGGATAGATTTCACCACGAATCTAATCCAACTTGTTGTAAAGCTAAATCGACGGAGATCCTCTACGTTGGAGGGAGGATATCCGGGTTAAGTGTATGAGACACACTTGAACTTTGATTTACACGATGTCTAAATTAAATAAAAAATGACATACGCTTTCTTGGAAGGAAGTTAAAGACATTGTGACATGTATTTTAGGAAAACGACATGTGCTAAGTTGACCCCAACAAGATTGAGAAAATTATCCCTATTTTCTCAAAAGTATGAGTCCTTATCTATATGTTATCCTTATGACTTTCTAATATATTCTAAGTGTTCACTTTGGTGTTGCTACTTTAGCATGTTACCAAAAGAACTATGGTTAATAACGGCGATGCGGTACATGTCTAGGAAAACAGCTACAGTGGGAGACTGTAGATACTTAGTGAGATGGGAAGAACGTCTTAATTTAACATATACTATTGTGATTCATTGACTAGTCAATCAAGCAGTGTCTTGATTATGAATACATAGTAATTTGGAAAATGGTTGAATATGCTCTGATAAGTCCAGGGATTGAAAAGAAATATGTCAACTTATGTTAAATGTTCAAGAGTTCTGGGGTATAGCGAGCTTGTTGAGTTTCATTGATTAACTGGTTGAGTTGCTATATATCTCTAACAAGTGTATAGCGATTAAAAACTCATATCTCGTGGGTCACACGATGTATTAATGTGTGCGGAAATATGATTCATAAAGAAAATGAGTCAGGTGACTTTTGACTTCATATGTTAGTGGGAGATGTAAATAATTATTAATATTATTTGTTTAATATTAAATTCCACATATGAAAGTGGATGAGAGAGAGAGGTAGTTATGAAATGGAAGTTTCAACTCCCATCTTCTTGGAAACATACAACTGCGTGAAGGCAGTTTATGTGCATGCGTACGCTTGCGTATTTAAGAACGTAAAAGAATGCAGAATAGAGAACGCAAGATAAGTTCATACGCGTAAGAAGGCAAAGCGCGCAGAACGCTGAGAAGCGCTCTCACTCTCTCAATTTCTCTCCCAAGATCACAATGAAAATCCAGTCATCACATTGTAGATTAATACACATTCGTGGAACATAATCTACAGCCCCGTGCTGTATGGTTTGATCCAGAGATCACAGCGTATCAACGTGAGTATCAACCGGTTCGTACATTCTTTCTTCCGCTGCAACTTAACCCTACGGAGAAATGTAAGTTTTCTCCCTAGGTATGATTAGGGTTAGTGCTTTTATAAACGTGAGTTTTCCAACAAAAATTCATTCAATTTAAAATATACTCATTTTCAAATCCAATTTGGATTAAATGAATCAATTCAAATTAAGTTATTTCTATTAATTACTTTGGGTTCACTGATTTTAAATGACTCAAATCTAAACTCTAAAACCTCTTCCAAACCTACATCCATTCAATGACACTACATATTTAATATCACGAACAATATATTTTTTCTTTTATACAATGCCCACCAAATTAATATTATAAATATATTTTTTTAATTAACACGAAAGTGAAAATAAATTCGAAACGTGTAAAGAATATTTATAAAACGACTGTTTAAATCTAAATATATAATACTCAATTGGACTCTACATACAATTTTATTTAAATAGAAATATATAATTAATATTTAACTAATAATTTATTTTATTAATAAAAGTACACACAATATATATTTATTCGAAGCAAGGATGAAAATACAAGTTTAATTAAAGAGAGCAAGGATGAAAATACAAGTTTAATTAAAGAGCGCAATTTTAACTTAAGTTAGAGTGGGGTTTGATCGAACCACCTAGTAACCATGGCAAAGCATTCGGATGGCTTGTATTGAGGAGCCACATGGCCTGCTCCCTACAAAAGGGTACATTTGGAAGATTAAAAAAAAAGAGAGAAAGAAAAGTTATTATTATTATTATTTTGGGTATTTGACAAACTACATTAAGAACAAAACAAGAAAATATATTAATTATTTTGTTCACTTTGACAAAAGTTTTTGTATGATCGTCTAAAAATTAAAATAAATTATGTAAAATGAATAAAAATAGGATGTAAGTCCTTATTATAAACAGATTAACTACCAACGAATTAGCAACGAGACATTTAACAATGATTAGCAACGAAATTTTTACTAATGGATTAACAACGAAATAAATTTACCAACGGATTAACAACTAAATTTTAACCAACGAATTAGAAATAGAATATTACCAATTGAACTTAATTTTAGTTGTTAATATATCACCAATCATCACTTTAACAACTGAAAATTTTGATTACTAATTCGTTGGTAACATAAATTAGCAACGAATAAGGGTATTCACCAACTAATATTCATATGGTAAAAAATGATTTTTTTGTAGTGCAATATTTTCTTCAAAAATTAATTTATGATAATTTTTACATATATTAAAATTTATATATAGTAAAATTATTAAATTTAAAATTTTATATTTTTATCAGGTGGAATGATAATAAAAAAATTGACAAAGTCTCTTGTGAGACGACAATTATGTAAGACGGGTCGACCCGTTGTTAAAGTATATTTATTAATAGGTAATATATGTTTATTAATAGTTAAAGTTTTTTTAGTATGATGAATAATGAATTCAAATATGTTTTTAAAGTGTTATAATACTCCCTCTGTCTGATTCTAAGGTATCCATTTGCTTTTTGCATGTGGACAGTTCTAATGTCTTTATTTGCTTTTTGCACGTGGATTAAGGAGTATTATTATTATAGGTAAAGTGGGTAGTTGTATTAGAGAGAAGTTGTGTGTCATATTGTGTATTTTTTTTACTAAATAGAGGAAATTGATACATTTGAAGCGGACGGCAAAAATAGTGAAATGGATACCTTAGAAGCGGACGAAGGGAGTATGATTTATTATAAAAATACTTTAACTATAAAATAAAAATGTTTTAATAACAGATCAACCCGTCCCACGATTCGTCTCACAGAAGGGTATCTATTAAAAATTTAAAGTTAAAATAATTATTTGTTTTTTAAATTATTTTTTCTTTTATATCTTTATTTCAACATTATCAAAAAATTAAAATCGTTGGGAAAGATTAAAATCAATTAAATCAGGACACTGTATGTAAAAGAGTAAATACAAATTAAGTTTAGAGTAAATACAAATTTAATCTTGATTTAACATTTTTAAGGTATATAATTTCGAGTCAAATATAAAAAACATTATTTTTAATCAATTATAAATATTAACAAAAACTTGAGTCATCTTCCTCGAACATTTATTAGAATAAACAGTGCATAATATTCTAAAATTATTTAATTTTACATGTAAATTATTATAAAATTAAGACAAATTCTCTTGCCAGACATTACTTTTGTGAGATGGTTTGCGAGACGTGTTAAAGTATATCTATTATTAAGATAAAATATGTTTAATGGTTGTTAAAGTATATTTTCTAAAGTATGCTTGATTATGCATTAAAGTATGATTTTAGCGTATTATAATACAATTTATTATTGACATACTTTAACTATAAATAAGCATACTTTATCTATACAATAATCATACTTTAATGATTGATTGACTCATCTCACACTCGTCTCAGTCTTCTAGTAGATAGAAAGAATCACATCATTTCCATTACCTCATCAACTTTTTTAATTAATCTTTCAATATTTAAAATAAAGGAATAAATTAGAAAATAGAATTATTCATGAATATAGTGAATTATTCTACAAACATTATACTATTTCTTTAATAATTATACTTATATTTTAAAATTAATTTTATAATCATTTTTTTTACACTTAGTATTTTAATATTCTAAACTCCCTCCTTCCCCTTGATATGTATCAATTTTGCTATTTTGTTTTATCTCAATACAAAGTAGGGATAGCAATTCTCGACACCACACGATAGCACAACACAAGCACGATACGATAATTGCGGGTTAGTGTTTGGCCTTATTGGGTTCGTGTCGTTATCGTGTCAACCCAATAAGAACACGAAAATTTCGTGTCGGGTTCGTGTCAACCTGTTAAACACGATTAATATTAACAGATAACTCATTAATCCATTAATAACCCATATCCTGTTAACAGCCCTATATAAATAAAAAAATTAGATAAATATATAATAAAAATACTTATTAATAATTATAAAATATATTTACTTTAAAAAAATTAATACTTTTAATTAGTATTTTTTTATTTTCTTAGCGTGTTGTTATCGTGTCGTGTCGTGTCAACCCGTTATTTTTCGTATTCGTATCGTGTCAGAATAAATTCTTATCGTGTCGTGTTCGGGTTTGCCCTTATCGTGTCGTGTCACTATCGTGTCGACACGAAACCCAACCGTTAGCAAGAATTGTCACCCCTAATACAAAGTATCTATTTTCTTTTTGAGTTGATGTGACCCACAAAACAATATCACTATAATCAACCCACTACACATGGAGTTCACATTAATATTAATATAACTACCCACTACACATTAAAATATTATATCTCTCAATCCACCATATATTAAATTGGGATGAAAAACATTTCAGTCCCAAAATTTTTGGCATGGTCTATTTTAGTACTAATAAAGATAAGTTTGTCAATTTAGTCCCACCGGTGAAGAAATAGGGTCAAACACGTCCTATTTTTGCAAAAAAATGCTGACATTACTGAAAAACGACCACGTCACAATAGAAATCGTCGATTTCTGATCGGATGATGACGTGGTGCTCTAATGGTGGGTGAGTTAGCAGAATAAAAACCTATTCAATCCCATAACTTTCCTCATGATCTATTTTAGTCTCAATAAAGATAAGTTTGTTAATTTAGTCTCACCCTTAAAGAAATAGGGTCAAACACGTCCTATTTTCATCAGAAAATGCTGACATCACCGGAATCGTGATTTCTGGCCGGGACGATGACCTGACGTCCTGATAGCAGGTGAGTCATCAAATTAAATGTTATTTTAATGCCAACAAGGCATTTTTATTTTCTAAATTTATAAACAATTAGAAAATAAAAAACGTACTAAAATACCTAATTAATAAATCAGGAGATTAATTCAACCTCAATATGTCGACCACCTCCGATAATCAAGGCTTCCTCAACCTCATCAGTATCTGTCGTAATCCGATCGGACTCGATACGATTCAGACCTTGAATTATTGCAGAAACACGTCACCCTCCGATTTGTCGACTCCTATCGTCCACCACTCCCCCCACTGCCCCCGCCCCTGCTTCCGAATCCCCACCGCTTCCCAAGACGCCTACGTCCCGGCACCACCTCCTCTCTCTCCTAGCTGCGCAATCTCCTTGATAATTTTCTTTGCTACGAAGCCAAATTCAAGGCCATCCTCATTTCGGACCACGACGCCTCACACTTCTCCAAGCTACCATTGGAGCACCTCATTCCCGATCTCCTTTACAGCACCGTCAAGGCCCTCGACGTCTGCAACACCGTTAGTCACGCCGTCGAGCATGTGCTCCACTGGCAGAAGCAGGTAGATATCGCAAAGATGGCATTGCAGCAGAGTCCTCTCGATGAGGGACAGGTTCGACGGGCCCGAACGATGGGCAATTCGGCCACTGTCATGGCTGGTGGTGAAATCGTAGTCGGCGGCGAAGTTCTGGTGTTTGTGATGTGGGCATTGGTGGCGGCGATTCCATGCCAGAAGAGAAATGGGCTGATGACCCTTATTAATCAAGTTTTTTGTTTAATTTTTGTTTTCTAATTATTTAAAATTTTAGAAAATAAGAATGCCTTGTTAGCATTAAAATAACATTTAATTTGATGATTCACATGCCATGAGGGCAACATGTCATCATCTCAGCCGGAATCGGCGATTTCTATTATCACGTGACTATCACGTGTCATTTTTGGGTGATGTCAGCATTTTTCGACGAAAATATGACGTGTTTTTCCCTAATTCTTCACCAGTAGAAGTAGAACTAAATTGACAAACTTACCTTTATTGGGATTAAAATAGATCATGAGAAAAGTTATGGGATTGAATAGGTTTTTATCCCGCATACTCACCTGCCATCAGGGCGCCACATCATCATCCCGGCCGAAAATCGACAATTCCGGTTGTGACGTGGCCATTTTTTGGTGATGTCAGTGTTTTTGGGTAAAAATAGGACGTGTTTGGCTCTATTTCTTCAACGGTGTGACTAAATTAACAAAGTTATCTTTATTAGGACTAAAATAGATCATGAGAAAAGTTATGAGATTAAAATGGTTTTAATCCCATTAAATTATTAACAGGACGGAGGGAGTATACTTACTTATTAAAGAAATAATTTGTCATTTTGTTAAATACAAGGAATTATTTGTCATTTGGTTAAATACATTGAATTGAAGATTTGAAATTAAAATTGTATATATTTTGTTATTCTATTGATCTTTTTCTTGTTTATTTGCGTAATTAAGTATGAGATGAATGAAAATGGAGAGGCATATTAAGATAGATATGAAATGAATGGAATATAACACTGGGTATATGCACAATATATGTTGTTTTTAACGGATAGGAGATCACCTTGAAAAAGTTGAAATTTTCACATATTTATAGTTATATTTTATAAAATGGCAATTTATAAAAAAAACAAAGAATTGTGTGTGACTGTCTCACGTAAGGATTTACGTGTCAGAAAGTGATAACTTTTATATAGGAAAGTGATAATAAATTAATGAAAAGTGATAATGCTATTTTATGAACAATTTATAGTATAAATAAATAATTATAACATTTTATAGCGAAAGTGATAATAATGTTTTATAGCGAAAGTGATAACTATTTTAAAAAGTGAAAATTTGTCTCATGTGAGACAGTCTCACGCAAAACCTACCATTTATAAAATGTGTATAATCAATAAAATTATTTTATTAAGTTAAAATTCAAATTAAATAAGAATATATATAATAAAATAAAATATTTACAATTTATAAATTATAAATTATAATTCATAAATATATGATATACCTACAATACTTCATAATTTAACCCAAAATCTAAATAAATATTCTAAAATGAAAAAAAATAAAAGTCAATCATAAAAAATAAAAATCGAAAAAAAAAGAAAAAAAAAAGAAGGAAAACCGATTGGACCATTTCTTTACTTGTTTTGACCGATCAACCCAGTACAATATCATTCACTCCGATTCAGCCTCAAAAAACAATTTTTAAGTGTTTCAAACCAATTCAACCAGTTTAATACCTATTTTTAGGATATAGAATTTTTGAAATACAATTGTCTTTTCAATTTACCATCAATAAGTAACGAGAGTTCATCACACCCACTCTTTATTAAAATGTTGAAATGATATTGAATGTAAAACTTAGATATGCACGCCGGTTCGGAACCGGATTAGATATGCACGCCGGTTCGGAATCGCCGGTTTCGATTCCGAATCGCCGGGTCCGATTCACGAAAATAGGGAATCGGAACCAAAGGTAGGAAGGTTTCGGTTCCAAACCGGAAACGTCGGTTCCGATTTTTTTTTTTTTTGGTTTTAGCGTAAAAACATAAATAAATAAAAATAAAAAATTGAAAAACTGGTGGTTCGAACCGGAACCGCCAATTTTTTTTTTCCAAAGAATGAGGAACCGGAACCGAACCGGAGTATATCCGGTTTCGATTCCATTTTTGCCGGTTCCGGAACCACCGATTCCCTGGTTCGAAACCCCAGTTCCGGTTTTTTGGTGCATGTCTAAAACTCATGTTTATTAGAAAATTAAAAAAAAATAGTTTAATAATTCAACAATCAAATAAAGGCATAACATAAAGAGTTAAAATTACTAAATTAAATAAAAAGCACTATAAATCAAAATATGAATTGGAGAAATTAGTAAGATCACTTACCTTAACAGTGGCAAATGTTAATTCATAATTGTTATTTTCATATCCAATGGTGTATCTGAAAGATATCAAGGACATTGTATTAAGTTGATATATATATATATATATATATATATATATATATATATATATATATATATATATATATATATATATATATATATATATATATATATATATATATATATATATTGAGTTGGAAATATATGACAATTTTTAAATTAAAGTGTATTATTAAATTATTGGTTTGAATGCTATTTATTTTTTTAAGGTGAAGATAATTTTAAGATAAGCAAATAAGAAAAGTGTGAATTTATTTATCAAACAAAAAGTACTATCATTGTAAATCGATTCATGAACTTAATAAAAAATCCACCCAATGTTTGGGTTGTTATAATTTATATACATACAAGTAGATGAATAAGAAAATAGGTTAAGCAAACTAACCCTGCAACTTGACCATCCACAAACCATGGTCTCCAAAGACTCTGAATAGGCAACCCTAATGAATCAATCCACTCTATTGTGCTTGTATGAGGGAACCCCAAATCGTGATCACCGCTGCCATAAAATTAGGGATGTAATCGAGTCGAGCCGAGCGGAACATCTCCGGGCTCGAAGCTCGGCTCGAATTTTTTTAAAGGGCTCGAGCTCAGCTCGAGCTCGATTCGAATTTTATTTTTTAAGCTCGAGTTCGGCTCGTGTGTAAAATATAGAGCTCGCGAACAGTTCGCGAGCTCGGCTCGAAATATTTTTACTGAATAAAAAAAATAAACTCGAACTCGAATTCGGCTCGATAAAAACTAGTCCTTTGTTCGAGCTCGAGCTCGTTCGGCTCGTTAAGCTGAAAATAATTTATTTTTTAGTTTTTTAATGTATAAAGGTTTGAGTGAGGTCTCATGAATAATAAAATTTTATTAATAATTTTTTTTATAAAAAGTGGAATCTAGAGCTATTATAAATTTTTATTAATTATTAGAAATATTAATTATTAATTAAAATATATATTAATAATAAAACAAAAGATTTTTTAATTAACATTTATAAGTATATGAAGTATGTATTTAATTTAAATTTTGGAGTAGGTCTTGTGTGAAACCGTCTCACGTAAATATTTACATGAGACGAATAACAAGTGATAATATTATCAATTAAAAGTTATATTCAATCGATAAAAAGTAATAATAGTGTAGTGAACTATTTTATAAACAATTTATAATATAAACAAAAGTAACATTTTATATGGAATATAGCGAAAGTGCTAACATTTTATAAACTTTTTATTCGTCTCACGTAAGACCTTATGTAAGACGGTGTCACACAAGTATTTGCCTAAAATTTGAATGTATCCTTATGTTATCCCATTAACTATAATAATAATAATAATATTAAAAGGCAAATACGAGTGTATATAAATTCAAAATTTCTCCTTCAAATAAAATTATATTATTAAAATATAAATAAATAATTATATTAAATTAATTTATTTTTACATATATATACATATATATATACATATATATAATATATACATATATATATGTATTAATGAGGTGTCGACTTTAAAATACTTACAATTTTATTAATTACAACTTCTTCCATCCTATAATATTTTTCTCACTTTTCTCATTTGTTTGCCCCACAAGACCTTTCACCCCCTAACAAAGTAAACATTACTTTATCCAACAACTTCAAAAGTTACTTTAATTTCAAATTTACCACTCTTTTTTCACACACACACCATTACTTTATACTTTTTTATTACCTAAAAATACTATAATACCCTCCAAAGTCAATAAAGTTGGTCAAAAAGTGTAACTTTTCTTAAACAACGTGGAACAGTAAAGGTGAAAAGTTTTTCGGAACGGAGGGAGTATTAATTAAAATTTAATGTATATAAATACATATATTTATTCAAATTTAAGTATAAATAAATCAAAACTAAATCTTATATAGAAATAAAAAATAAAAAATTTAGATCTTTAAACCCATTATAAATATGACTTTCAATTCATTATTTAGAATTACTAAAATGCACTCTCTTTTTAATTTTATTTTTATTAATTACGTTTTAATAATTTCATTATTTTCATTGTCATACTTTAAAATTTTTCTTTAATTTAAAGTATACTATATTTGTAAAATTATAAATTTATATTCCTTATAAATTATATTGATAAAAGTATATATATATATATATATATATATATATATATATATATATATATATATATATAAAAGTTTATTTATTTATGTAAAAAATTTTAAACTCTAAAATTACCATATTAATATGTTATAATAAATAATAACAATAATAATAATAATAATAATAATGGAGTAATAATATGAAGAATGAGCATATTGACCACTATTCGAGCCTATTATCGAACACGTTCACGAGCCTATAAACGAACACGTTCGCGAGCTTAATAAACGAACATGTTCGTGAGCCTATAAACGAACATGTTCGCGAGCTTTTAAACGAACATGTTCGCGAACACGTTCGCGAGCCTGGAAACGAACACGTTCGCGAGCTTTCGAGCCAAACACCCTCGGGCTCGAGTTCGGCTCGAAAAAATAATCGAGCTCGAAAATCGAGCTCGGCTCGGCTCGTTTTTTTCCACGAACGAACTCGAACGAATTTTTTTTCGAATCGAGTCTCGAATAGTTTACGAGCGGCTTGGATCGTTTACATCCCTACATAAAATAACACTTAATTATTTGCAAAGAATTTCTAATCAATTATATATTCTCAGAATCAAACTATTATTTTGGACATTTCCTTATTAATTAAAGAGGCGTGAGAATGAAAATTTCCTTATTTTTTTATTAGTATCATGAGATATTGAAACTCGCATCCCCTCTAAGTTACATTCTATGGAGCCCCTTATTTTAGACTAATTGGTTTAGAAGTTAAATAAGTCCATAATGCAATTAGTGTGCAAAATTTCGTATTTTTAACAATTTTTAAAGACTCACTAGATAATATTAACTCAATGTGTGCCAAATACTCCCTAGTTGTATCGTGTGTTTTTCAAATGTCGATAGTATCCTCTCAATCGGCCAACGCAACTCCTTCCTTAGGTCCATTTAGAAGTGTTAAAACAAAAGAGCTGTTTGGTAGCTCTAATCGGCTTGGATAGATAAAGTCGGGCGGCTCTATTAGATTGTTTACTAAAAGACTAGCTTTAGTATTAATAATGTTATAATAATGTTTGAAATGAGAATTATTAGATCAAATGTTTGCAACTTATAATTTGTTTATATGTTAATGCAATTGTTCAGTTACTTTATGTTATACATAATATGGAGTGTAGCGTCGTACGGAAGATCAAATTAACAGTTTCTTATAAATTATAAACATAGTTCACACTCGAGATAAATTGAGACAAACTTTCGGAATGGTTGTATTGTAATTTGGTATTAGTTTGTCTTGATTATAAAATTACAGTAGTGCACTTTGTGTGTATTAAGTAGGATCGTTTGAGGTTATTCAATTTGTACTGACTATATTCTAAAACAAGACATTGGTCATTATGGAAGTTCGTGCTCTTAATCCTTATACAATAACATTGTCACTTAATTCAATATTTATTTCTTTAATTCATCAATGGGTGAGATTTAATTAATAAATCAATATGCTCGGTGAGTTTGAAATGGTACTGTCTATATGGTGTGATGTCAATGTAGAAAAAATTTGTGTCTTAATAAATTAGGTTGATGATGTCCCCTTGAGAAGCTCATTAAGATAATCATGTAAACCCTGCAGGTGGATTTGACCAGACAGGATAATAAGGTTAAATGGTACTAATCTTAATTAATTGTCATTAACTCATTTAATTAGTGGGCGTTGAATATCTTAAACATGGGGAGATAAATGAGCTCGTAATAAGAAGGGATCTATAACGTAAGATGAGATTAGGGTGATAGTGCAATAAAATTCTTTCGTGAGTAAATTATTATTATCATAGGCTTAAGTTATTATAAGTATTTGGCTAAACTTGAATGTTTAAGTCAAATGAGATACCTAAACCTAATTTATGCTCTTGATCTATGTTGTAGCTTATAAATAAGTCATTTTAGTAGCTTTCATAACATACAAGTATGGTTTCTTTGAGAGAAAAGTAAGGAGAGAGAATAATTCCTACGATGCTCAAAGATCTCGAAATCTTAATTTCAAGACATCAAAACGGTGACTAGAATTATTTTGCAGGAGACTGTAGATTGAGATTGTTTTGAGGATTGTCGCTCACACGACATGTAGACGAGAAATAGGAATATAATTGAAGATCGAGAGGTCGTTCTTCGTTACTTCAAATCATCTTTTGAATTCTATCGAGACGAAGGGAGTAATTCTTATTTGGCTCGATAGAGCTCGATAATTTGATTAACGAGCCAAATTGAACTCAAGCTCATTAAGTGATTCTTAGCCGAACCGAGCTCGTTGTCTTATTGAGATCGGCTTGATAAGTAATCAAAGTCGAAGATAAGTATATAATGCTCGAACTAGCTCGACTCGTTTAAAATCTTAATTAGGTTCCCCAATAATTGACACTACAAAAAACTATTTTTTAGCAACGGAATATTCCGTTGGTAAAAGTCTTAATTACATTGTTAAATCGTCTTACCAACGGATTAGCAACGGAATCCGTTGGTAAAATTCCATTGGTAAAGTGGTGGTTGGTAAATTTTAGCAACGAAAAATCAATTCTGTTGGTAAATAATTCCATTGGTAATCCGTTG